>WTSP01006352.1:0-30656 GCA_025331215.1 Actenoides lindsayi | reverse complement strand
CTTTCCTTTCCTTTCCTTTCCTTTCCTTTCCTTTCCTTTCCTTTCCTTTCCTTTCCTTTCCTTTCCTTTCCTTTCTCTCCTGTTTTGTCCTGATTTCTCAGATTAGAAAGATCTTGACTTTATAATTCTCTTAACATGCATTGTAAAGCTTGAACATAACTGGACACTGAGGTGCAGCTATATTACTCATAATGACTTTGTCACATTTCACTTGACAAGGAAGTCGGTGCTCCAGAACACCCAGTTATATACTGGTTTAATTTGGTTCATTTATAGTTGTTCAACAGGCCTGGAATAGTGGGCATCAGCAGCAGCATATAAAAAAAAAAGAGATGTTTTCTGAGGATGTCTGCCCACCTTGTCTACTGCAAAAAAAAAAAAAGATCATAGCTTCAAGGAGAAGTCATGCTTCATCAACTTGACAAACTTCTATGATTAAATGAGTGGCTTGCTGGTGAGGGGCATGGAATAGTGGATATTGCCTATCTAGACTTCAGTAAAGTTTTTGACATTGTTTCATGTAAGTATGATCTGGGTAAGCAGACAGTGAGGTGGATTGAAAACTGGCTAAATGGCTGGACCCAGAGGGTGGTAATCAGTGGGACAAAATCTAGTTGGAGGCCAGTAGTGTAAGTCAGAGATCAATAGCAAGGCCTATCCAGCTTAACATTATTAATGATCTGGTTGATGTGGCAGAGTGTACCTTCAACAAATTTGCAGATGACATTGAACTGAGAGGAGTGGCTGATACACCAGATGATTGTGCTGCCATCCAGAGGGACTTTGACAGGCTGCAGACATAGGCCAACAGAAACCTCATGAAATTCAACATGAAGTGTAAAGTCCTGCACCTGGGGAGAAACCACCCCAGACACCTCTATATGCTGGGGGCCAGCTAGCTGGAAAGCATCTTGACAGAAAAGGACCTGGGGAGTCCTGGTGGACACCAAGTTGAACATGAGCAATGGGCCCTTGCAGCAAAAAGACCAATGGTATCTAAGGCTGCATTAGGCAGAGAACTGCCAGGAGGTCAAGTTCCCCTCTACTCTGCAGTGGTGAGGCTGCACCTGGACTGCTGTGTCCAGTGCTGGCCTCCTTGGTACAAGACATGGAGTTACTGGAGAGCGTTCAATGAGGGGCCACAAAGATGACGAAGGGACTGGAGCATCTGACATACAAAGAAAGGCTGGGAGACCTGGCACTGTTCAGCCTAAAGAAGAGAAGGCTCGGGGTGTTTTTTATCAACATGTACAAGTGCCTGAAAGGAGGGTGCAAAGGGGATGGAGTCAGGGTCTTTGCAGTGGTGCCCAGTGATAGGACCAGAGGCAATGGGCACAAACTGAAATGCAGAATGTTCCTTCTGAGCATCAGGAAACACTTTTTTTACTATGAGGGTGGCCGAGCACTGACACAGGTTGCTCAGAGAAGTTATAAGGTCTCCATCACTGAGATATCAAAAGTCATCTGGACATGATTGATTGGCAGCTGGCTCTAGGTGGCCCTGCTTGAAGAGGAGGTTGGACCTCTGTAGGTCCTTTCCAAACCCAACCCTAACCCTTCTGTGACTCTGTGCAAGACTACAAGACAGAGTAAACTCTGGCAATGTTTATATCATCTAGCAGCAAAGATCCTGTAACAACTAAGCCAAACAAATGTAGGCAGAGCTTTCCTTCAAAAACTAAAAAATGCGGTAGCTTGCTAAGTAAGGGCCTGTGCAGGAAAGGTGACGATATTATTCATGAGCCTGCACTTCTGGAAATGGAAGAAACTCTTACACTCTGTTACTGCAGTGTTGTTCCACATAAGACATTCTGACATGCTAGACATCTCCAAACCTTTTATTTCCCAGTTCATATACTTCCTAAAACATTTCTTACAAAAATACTTTACAACCCAAGTTACGAAGATTTTTATTTATTTTTTTTGCCACTTTTTGTCTAAATCAATGTGTTGCAAACCTGTGAAATCAATGTCCCGTTGCTGAGATTCCAGTAGTACTTTGGGCCATGGGCAGTGGTTTATAGCCAGTCTCCAGAACATCAGTGACATAAGACATTGATGATTAGGGAGCAGAGTGATGAGATGACTAGAGCAGCATTCTGCTCCAGACAGCTGAGGAATCAGGGCTGCTGTGCAGTGTGGAGGGAAGGCAAGACTGGTTTGGGGTGGCAGAAGGCAGTGGAAATCGTGACAATTGCTTTGTGCTTCCAAACAGGACTTCCAAGGTTTAAAAGGCCATCCACTGAGATTGTGTCCCCACTTTTATTATGAAGTAAGTTTACCTCATTGCTGGCAACTTGAGTTGAGTAAGCACTTCCCACTGATGTTCTCACTAACCCCTGCCAGGAGTTACTGCCCTTTCCTAGTCCTGTGAATTAAACTAGGTAAGAAATGAACTAAATTAATGACATAAGGCAGAATATATTCAACAAGTCAGCTCTAGGATCTGGAGGGACAGGGATGGCTGGGCAGACTGGCTACCACATTGGTGACAATATTGTAACCACAATTTCTGAGTGATGATAAAGCACTGGAATGTCTCATCACATACCTTACCTTCAGGTAGAATACTTTTTGACTGTCTTGAACACTGGAAATATTTTGTGATATATGTAACTAGAAGACTGGACAGGGAGTTGAACATGTGTCAAAATTGACAGTAGTATTTTCAGACTTTTACTCCTACATTTTGGCATAAAACAAAGTCTATAGCTTAAGAAAACTAATTAAACAACCACTAGAAATAATTTTAGAACAGAACTGGAGTTGAACATTTTATATTTGCATTTTTAATAACACATCTTGAATTCATTATTTAAATTTTTTTTTAGCATAATAACAAGTTTAATTTTCACTTGAGCTCAGAGATGGAGGTGGATACTGATTGCACATCTCCTTTTCAGGGGATGAATCCTCATGCCCTGAAAAGACACTTGTTCTAACTGAAACCAGCTGGAAATACTTGCACTTATTTTAACTTCAGTTTTTCCTAGTTATCTAAAAAGATCACACTATACTTGCTTAAACAAAACATTTAAAAATGCAGTTGTCATCTATTCTATTCCTCCTGTAGCTGAACACTTTGTTGTTTTATAATAAATGGTGACATTAGTTCATATCATGTGATTAAAAAGGATTCATCACACATTAGAGCCCATAATCGCAGCCTATAGTCTCATTTTAACATTTCTCACTGGCATATCCTACTTGACCCTGCTTACTGCAGCACTTCTATTATGCTGTCTAAAAGGACAAGAGGACTGAACAGAAACAAAAATGCAGGGGTGAACATTGCTTTCACACTCACAGCTATGTGTTCAGTACTGTTATAGCTCTAGATGAATAGAAGAAATCTGGAGTCTGGCCAACACCGCTCGATAGAAATCTCCATCTTCCAAAAAAAATGCCCTGATGTGTTTAAAATAAACTGAACAACTAAACCAGTGAGCAAGAACCTTCTTTCACAGCAATATAGGACACCACTCAAGACAACCTGATTTAATATGGTATCAGCTTCATACTTTATGCACTGTCACTGTTTAGTGGTGTTTATTTTCTTTCTTGGCACACTGGTAATAAATGATGAGGATAAATATCAAAAAGGTCATGGGCTATGAATTAGATTTTTCTGTCTAGGTTTGTAATAGGTAATGCAGTATTGACATATTGCTTAGGAAAGGAAGAAGCTATAAGAAAGCAAAAGCATGTCTTTGTGGTTCAACTTCACAACACATAGTACGCTGCTAACGCCATGAAAATTGTTTTCCTGTCTCTATTGAGTAACACAAGCAACCAAAGGAGATCTTTCTTGGTTTAGCTCTTTCTTTTTTTTTTCTCTCTTTCTTTTAAGAGACCTGCATATTGGAAAAAAAAAAAAAAAAAGTGAAAATAAAAGCTAGCAAGGTGCTGTTTGAAGCTGAGCAGGTTTTACTAGAGCTGAGCCACTGGCAGGTTTGTGCCACAGGCTCTTGGGTCTGGTGGAGGGACAGTGAGGCTTCTTCCAGTGTTGGGTTTTGGGGACATGGAAGAAGGGCAGACAGCCCTGCTGTGGGCAAGGGAAGGAGGGCTTCCCCTCCAGCCCGTGGGGCTGCAGCAGTCTACACACCGGTGCCATAGCCTGTTTGTCTTGTGTCTTGCTCCAAGAGCTTCCAGGTGGGAATATGGTGAGAAAGCTGAAGTTCAAAAGAGGGCCCAGCCCGAGGTTTACCCTGGACATTTCTGTTTCTCTGGTACTTACACTTAGTTATCATTACTCATTTAACTCCTAACCAATCTTAATGTTTGCACACGTCAGTTTTCTTTATTGTTGCCCTCGTTTACTCACTAAAAAAAGCCTATCTAGAAGCCTGCATTGCCCTTCATACATTGCTGTGTTTTTTGTCTGTGGCCTGTCTGCTGGGGTCACCCGCTGACAAAACTGAAGGGGCAGGCTGTAAGTGCGAGTACCAGGTGCCTGATGTCCACACTGCCTCCTTATGGGCTCTGCCACGCACCTCTCCATGGCAAATCTGCTCAAGACAGGGCTGGATGGCAGCAGTGCGGGCACTGTCTTCCTGGTGCTCAGGGCTGGGGATTTTGCCTGGATTTCCTTCTCTTTAGCAGTTTTAGAGTAGCCTTAGAGAGTAGCAGGTCTGAATGAAAGCTGTTTGGCAGGTGCATGGCGTGGTTGGAGCGAGGCAGTAAATGTCCCCTGTCCTCATAGCCCCACTTCTGGGCCCCAAGCATGGCCACCTGCACATTTTTGAGCTACACCTCTGGCTGAGACAGTTTGCTCATCTGAAAGGAATCTTCTCCAGCTTTGCTGAAATCCAGGTACTCACTGATGACTGGTGTCCACCTAATGGCAGGTACCCTTCCTGAAGACAAAAATCACAATCGATCTGAATCATACCGCCTGCAGTTTCTTCATCTTAAAACCCTAGTTCACAGTGCTTATTGCTCCTCTCTCAATTGGTCACATTTTCTTCTGGGACGAAGAGACAGTCTGTTCCAGTGGCTGATTTTTTGCTTGGCAAAATCAAGATATACTCAGGCTTTCCCCTAATCTCTCATAGTTCTCCCCCTGTTATGTATACAAACTTCCATGTACAGGAAAACTATATGAGACATCCTACAGTCCAGAGTATTTTACATCTCCCCTGGGGGACTTTGCTCAGGTTTTCAAAATAAGGCGAAATCTTCCCTGCTCATTCTGCAGAGACCAGTTATCCCAGCTGGGACTTTTTTTTCACACTGTTTGAAATGTTTTTTCATTAGATTTTCTAAAGTCCAGGTTTCAGGGCTGCCTTACAGTGGATTTTTTTTTTTTTTTTTAATTCTCCCAGTGAGACTGATGATGTCTTGCCTTTCCATAGCTTTCATGGTCCTCTTGCATCGCAGCTCTTCTCCTACCTGGGTCCAGCCCCACGGGCATCAGTCAGCTGTCATCCCGATTTGCTTGCAGTTACTATGCAGTGCTCAAATATGTGAATAGGGTCTGGTGTGGGAAACGATGTGTCTACTCCTGCAGCTGTCAGAGGCTTCATCCCCATGGGAAGGGGACCCTTTCTCATCTCCTGCCCACCAAAACAAGACCCTCTTGCTGGCTACCACAGAGATCTTCCATTTCTTCCAGAATCGATTCCCTGCTGGTATTATTTTACTATTGAATCAGCATTTATTCATCAAAATTAATGGTTAAATAGTTAAATGACCATTTTGAGCAGTATCTAAGTATTTATGTGGTGGTAGCTATTGTAGCATCCAACCTCCTTATACTCTGCAGCACCCTGGCAAGGAAGGGAAATTTTCTTACTTTGGTTTTCCAAGGGTTGGTTTTTTTTTGTTTGCCCACAGCCATACAGAAAAGCCATAGTGCAGCCAGTGCAGGACATACAGATTCACATGGGCTATGAAAACAACCAGATGTGATATGGCTATTAACACAGAAATATTCCTTTAACACTCCTCTGTGTTAGCTTCTTGATTTTGACAGGTCAGGATGTTACACTTATATTTACTACATCTAGAAAAAGAAGTAGATGAGATAAAAGATATAGACACTCAGAGTTACCTGGGTGATTTGAACCCATTTGGGATGGGATTCAACATATCTGTGTCTAGGTGGGAATAAATCTGGGTTTCTTTATAGTCCACAGTGAAAGGCAGGCACTTCTGCAGTGTGATTCATCTCGTTTGCTTTGGGTACCTGCACTGTGATTTGCACAACAGAGAGTGGTGCCCCAGAACTGCCTGTTCTCGTACTGAATTTGCAAGGAGCTGAAGGGGTGAGCTGTGATGGAGACCCCAGCATCATGGGAGGGGACTTCCCTCCTCAGAGCCCTTAATTACTGCTCTGTTTAACAGAGTGGCTACTGATATACTGGTGATTTAAAATACTGATACTCATCCTCTCTCACTCCAAGAGCCACCACAGTGCTGTCTTCTGATTCAAAATGCTGCAACAGTTTTTCTGTGTATCTTCAAGTCACAGAAAGTTCCTGTTATCCAAATATCCTTCATCTGAGCCAGCAAAAAAGCTTGGAGCAGGTAAGACTGAGCCTACTGGGCCACTGTGAGAAGGCAGCACAGCACCAGCTTTTAGAGTAACTTCTTCCTTTGATTCCTTTGGAATCATTTTCTCTAGATCTGTTTCTTCAGTTTTTGATGCTGTGGTCACCAGTGGCATGACTGCTGAGTGGACACCTCCAGTTCTGCCTCCAGCTCCCTTGTTCTGCCTTGGTCCCTCCCCAGCCTCCCCCACATTGTTTTTCCAGGTCAGGGGTTTGGGTAGCTCCAGATCACACTGGATCTCACTGCCACTGCCATGGGTTGCCAAAGGCTCTCATCTTCAGTTGGGGTTAGAGACTCCATCATCACCTCTTCCCATACCCTTTTGCCTGAAAGACCCTACTCCTCAGTTGTGCTAGGCGTCTGTGGGACTCAAGCAGAGACAACTGAAGGCCACAAACACCACACAGCTCCAAGAGTGATCCCAGCAGCATGCACCTTCTTTTTATTGCAATAAAGCAAAGCTCCTCTTTCCTAATGAAAAGCATTCCCAGCCAAGACATGCTCTCCATAAAACACAGAAGGACACGTGGCTAATACTTCCTCTGGCCTGCAGACTTTACCTGCTCTGGGCTCCAAGGCTGTGGGCATGGCCAGGCTAGGCCAGCAATTTCTCTCTGCTCAGTTACAATCACTTTGCATGAGAGGTAGGATGCGGTGATGCCATGTAGGGGTCATCCCAACTCCCTTCTGAACATTTCCTAAAACTGCTACAAACAAAACCTGTGGTCACTATCCAAACCTGCCCACAGCATGGTGCTCCCTGCGAGTACCATGCTCCCATATGTGTGGTCCTCAGCATGGTGCTCCCGTGTACACGATGCACGGTCCTCTCAGCGTGGTTCTCCTGCATCCCTGAAGAGTGCTGGGCCCCTGTGAGGCCGCTCATGAAGGAGGTGTCAGGAAAGCTGCAGTAACTTTCACAGGAGGTGGCAGAGAACTCCTGTTGGGCTGCAGCCTTTCTCATCTCAGACCCAGATGCCTCTCCCAGGCCACCAGGGCTAAGTGCTGTCTCCCAGCACCTCTCCTTCCATGCTGAGGAAGTCAGCTGTCAAATCACTGCTGCCTAGGTCAGTCCTCCTCCAGGCCAGGTACCCACACACCCCATGCCTGGGGGTGGCTGTGGGTCTCCTGCAGGGCTCTGCTGCCTCGCTTCATTTCTCTCTGGTCTGTCAAATAGGAAAGAAAAACATGAGGTGTAAAATTCCCACTCTCTTGCTGTTTTTAACTTGTATTGTTTTAATTTGATTAAAATTGTCTCTGCCTTTTCCTGCCTTGTTGTAACACATCTGTATGCCTGGAAACCTTGCAGCACTGAAACAGAAATTCAAGAAAAGAAGAGAGCTGAAGATAGGTTACTGTTTTCCCCCTCATTCTTAAATAAAATTGATTTTAAAAAAATCTTTTTCTTGTTAACGGTACTAATTAATGGATCTCATTTCACTTTAATATGAAACTCTCTGAGACCTGCATTGTTTGTGTTCCTGAGTTTTCACAGAGTTAACAAAAATGTGGCTACATCAAACTTTCATTGTACGTGAGTCAATTATGTGCCGCGGGCTTTGTTAGGCGCTGGCTGCGTGCACATCCACGTGACTGTCCCAGACACCTCACACAATGGCATAAAAGGGCTCTCGTCTTGTCAGCAACACCAAATTTGTCAAAAAAGGAAAGAAAAAGATGTCAAACTATTGTCTTCTGTTGCAAGAGCTTATATTTTAGTAGATAGCTCTGATGTGTCATTTGTCTTTCAATGCAATTAATACAATACTAATTTAGGGTGCTGACAGCTTCTCGTATTATTTAAGCAACTGATTTTTATTGCCTAAAGTCTTACTTTAAAATAAATTTATCACAAATTGCTGTGGACTTGTGCAATTCTGGAATGTTCACAATCTGTTCTCAATTGTGCATCTTTGTGTTGCTGAGGAACACTCAATGGCTGCCCTGTCATCTGCCTACCCTCATATATCCCAAGCTATTGTGCCTGGCACCACCACCAAGGTTCTTGTTGAGCCAGAACATCCTTTACAACACTTGGAAGATGGAACAGCTGAAAATTATGTTGAAAATGAGTAAAAATTTTTGAGTAGCATTCTAGAATGAGATTCCTCACTTGATGAAGGATGCACTTCTACTTTCCTCTGAGCTTCATGCATCAAATGTCAAGCAGCTGATACAAAATTTCATATAGAATTTTCTTTTTTGCTATGATGTCACAAATCATCTGCAGAGGAAAAAAATAAAAATAAAAAAGGGGTTCCTCTTTCATCATTCTTTAGCCAGGCTTTACCTCATTCACACAAGACATAGCTCAGTTTGGGGTGAGCCTAGAGGGCTGCCTTCTAAAACCATCATAAACATGGTGAATTTTTAACCAATACCACATATCAGCTAGAGAAATCTGCTGTCTCTTATCCCTGCCAGGGGTATAGTTTAAGATAAATTGCTGCAAGACAGCAGCACCTCTGGTGTTTCTATGGAAGAGGAGGAGGTAGGGGGTTTAGGTGGCCTGGTGGGCAGCAGAACACCTCCAAAAGCGTGCAGGGGGGGAAATACCAATCATAACCATATTCAACAAACTTGGACCTTTGAGACAGACAAACAGCCCAAGTTCCCCATCTGAAAGATCTGCTCTGCTGGCCAGAAAAATACCAAGAGCTGTAACTGTTTCTGACATGGCCTTCTGTCACAAATTCCTTGCTCTGACCACCAAAGTTTCCGACTGAGGAAATCAGTCTTAGTAAAACTCTGATAGCAAATGCACATTACTGTCTGCCATTGGTAAGCTTTGCCCTCACAAACATATCTATCATCTCATACATCTGTAGGAAATCAGCTTTCAGTCAAGGGCTCTGTACGATCCAACCTGGTTGCTCATGGCCTGAAAATGATTCATGAGAAGTGCCTATCTCCCTTCCTGTACTGAAGAAAAGGTTTTCTCAGAAGTTGAAATACTGTGCTGCTGATAATGTTGGATTTTCTTGAATTGGACTCAATTAATCAGGTACCTTGCTAGGCATCCTGGGATAGGCCCTGGCAATTTCAGTATTGCCTTTCTTAACCACAGAGAAACAGACCTTTTATAGAGTACAAACCATGACTTGTTATAATCAGAACCTGAAAAGCTGTTTCGAAGGCCTTTGCTACTGTGTTAGTTACCTTCCTGAAACAATAGGCTTGGATCCATTGATTCCTCTAGCAATAGTTCAGCAGAGTGATTATCGTGAACTAGAAACGATGGGCTATAAAGGTTCATCTTCAAAAATTTTTCAAAGAAAAAGCAGCCCAAGCCCTTAAAGGATTTCTAGCACACTTATTGGCACCTGCATTTTCTCTAAGGTACAGTTTGGGAAGTCGAATACCAACTTATGAAGTTGAGAATTACATAAAAATAGGTTGTAGCAGAGCCTCAGAGCTGCATTCAAATGAGTCAGCTTATGTCAGATACTCTCTCTCTCTCTCACATGCACTCCTAGGGTCTGCCAGGAACACCATGGTTAGAGCAGCTGGCAAGCTTCTGTTGGAGATGTAAAGACCAGAAGAAGGGTTCTCAGGCATGGCTGGTGCACATGGTTACCCACTGCAGGAGACATTCATAAGAACATTTTGCTTTTATTATTTCGCTCTTTTACTGTTAGGATACAACTCTAACATGCACCACAAAAGGAGTGAGAAATGACAGCAGTTTCTGGATGGATGTGTCTCCAGGCTCTGTTATCATAAAACATCAAAATCCTGCCAGGGTCAATATGCCCCAGGACTGCAAATTTGAGGCAGATCACCTTCTGTAATTGTTACTCATGGGAGACCAACACACCTATGTTATTTCTTGCAGTCTTCAACTCCCAACCTGAATGACCCTTAACACTTGGGGCATCTTGACATGAAGTTGGACTAGTGCTCAAATGTACCCCCATGGATTTTTGAAGAAGGTCTCACACCACTCACCCTCCCAGCCCTCCGGGCTCATGTGATTCCTACCATGAGCTCTGCAAGATCTGTGATGAGGTGAGTCTCCTGGTGATTGCTCCCACCATGGAAACTCTGCAGGCAAGGTACAGTGGTCACCCTGCAGCACCAGGGTGAAGCTGCCACTGCTTCACTCCTTGCAAGTGGGGACATTTTCCAGCAGGACTCTACTAGTAAGAAGGAACTAACAACAGAAGCAGCCAAACACAAATATGAACACCAGTGGTCTGGAAAGCTGTTTCCCAGGACAGGCACCTCCAACATTACCAGCAGCACAGTGCCTCAGCTACCAGACCAAACATAGCCCCAGTCGGTGCACCTCTAGTCCATGGTGGCAGTGAGGGTGCCACTGGCACCAAGAAATCTTTTTTTCCTCCTGGTGACTCATCTCAGAAGAGGACAGCAGGATGAGACAGCACCCCATTGACTCAGGAACCTCCTGTTTGGTGCTGGGAACAGCTGTGCCTTTGGAAACCAGAGCACAAAACAACTTGTAGATGGTCTTGTTTCTCTGTGACCCTCTTGCTCATCTGTTTCTCCCCACACTGCAAGAATCTGTCTCAGGGTGCTGCTGCAGGACTGGAAGGAGCTGGGATACTTGCTTACAAAAACATTGCAGAGATTTCACATTCTTGCATTTAAAAAAAAAAAAAAGAAAAAAAAAAAAGAAAGAAGATAAAATTGTTTCTGTGATTGTTCTCCTGATGCAAAACCACATCCACCCTAGAAGACTTAGCACTGCTCCGGAGTGAGATCACATCCCAAGGGGTTTCTGCAGAATAACAAAACACAGTGAATGGGGTATTGCTCTTCTCTTGTTAATTCTGAAGTCTTTTGCTTGATTGTTCATAGTAAAAAGCCCTGTTATTCAGTCCAAATTGTTCACTCTTTCTTCCAGAAAATCCTTTTCATGTGTTTACTAGTCTCTGATCCTTAGCAAGTTCATTAATTGTAGCTCAAAGGCTGGTCCCTTGTTAAACTGATTGCAGAGCTACCCAGCAACTTTCTAGGATTCTCTCTCGTTCTGACAATGTACTGGAACTTAACTCACCTAAGCTATTGCCTGTGGTTCTGGAGATTTACTTGATATAAGTTGTTACTTGCTGCTCTGAACCTTCTCCCCTTCTCTTCCTTTGTGGGATTCTCCTGTCAAAGCTGGAGGAGAAATCACATTATTGGGTGATGAGACATGAACGACACAGAGAAGAATGTCCTCCCTTGGAGGTGAGCACACTGTTTTTAAACATGCACAAGTACACTTCGGACATCGCCTCTGGGGATGAGGTGGGATTTTATGATAAGAAAATACTTTTTGCCTGAAAAGTCAGCAAAGATGATTGCTTCAGTGTAATGTGATCACCTCTCTGGATGAACAGTCCTGTGTTTATGCATAGTGCAATCTAGAGATACTTCTTTTAAGTATATCACTTCAAGTACATTGGCTATAGGAGCTGTCCAAGATGTAAGAAGATATAAGAACACGTGTATGAACAAGCCTACACATTGCAAATGACACCTGGGCTCCTCTCCTCCAACTAACCTGAACTGAATGGACATGCTGGTAGAGGATTCAAATTATTTCCTTTTCAGCTCCTTCAGCTGACATTAAGCCCATTAGAGACTGCTCTTTCTCCTGTTCTCTTTCAAAACTTGTCTTTTTAATTATTTTTTTTTTATAACTTTCACCTTTAACCCCCATAAGCTCACTGATACATCCAGAACTCATCAGAGGGGAAAAAAAAAAAGCACTTTATTTCTCAAGTTAATGGAAATCAGACTGTAAATCTTTTGATATTTATTCTTTTGATTGCCACCATAGAATTGTAGCCGATGTCATGTTGGGGGCTAAAGAAAAGACAAACAAAAAATGTTTTTAAATGTAATGAGAAGGGAAGATTTGGGGGATTTTTCTTTTTTTTTCCCCCAGAGGTACCAAGGCTGATGATTTTGCAGTGATGGTGTCCCTCTTCCTTTCCCTTCGTAACACAGCTTTATTCCGAGCTGAAAAGCTTCCTCTTCACTTCAAAGTAGGGTAACTAAAAAAATATTAAAGACTAGATATGCAAATATGACACTTATATTGCCTTGCATAAAGCATGCTGAAAGCAGAAATCCTCTTCATGACTGGAGGAAGTATACTGCTCACTCAGCAAATATACTAAGAAAGACAGTAATTATTTTGCATTTTAAACCACTGAAGCACTTTTAGCGGTTTGGCACAAAGGAAATGTGAGCAGTTTGAATTACATGACTTACAAGGATTTTCCTGTTCATGTCACAGAAATGACAGAGGTTTCGTGTTTTATGAACCAGTATTGTAGTGTAAAAACAACACAGGAGGTTTGCAAGTATCTAGGCATGTTGTACAACACAATTCACTAATGCTTTGAACATTGCCTCCCCTGTGACTGTGAACCAGGAGCAATTATTTAAATAAACAAACACATACATAAATACAGGAAGATGAAGCTAATAAACCTAACTCTCCTTGTACTGGTGAGAAGACCTATCCTTGGGGAGTTCTTCTGAAGGAAACCAAGCAAGCCTGCTTGTGTTTGGGAAGAACCAGTCACCAAAGCATTTATTTTATTAGTATTTTTTCTTTAAAGTGTACAAACTCAAACTTAGGGAAAAAATCACAGCTCAAAGAGCGAGCTGGTTTAACGCTAGGTTTTATTCTTTCCAGACTTCTCAAGTACAAATTGCCAGCTCCCCTGCTCAGCACAGGCAGGCCTTGCTTTCCAAAGCTTTCACCTCCTGCATAGCTGTAAGCACCAGTATCTGCCCTTCTGTCAAACTCTCACCATTTTGGGTCAAGACAGGTAAAACCAGTACAATAAAGATTTAAAGCTGGACAACAATTCCGAGAAGTTTTCAGCACTCACACCAGGAAAGAAGATAGTGGCTTTGCTGCTGCCTTGACATTGCCCTGTGCCCCAAGGCACAGTGGCAGCCAGAAACAGCCCTCGCCAAGTGCATGCCACTTCTCTGAGAAACGCTGTATCACAGAGAAAGCAAAACTCAGATCATATTCAAGTCCCCCATTCATACTCACGTCCTTGGAGTTAGAAAAATTACTTGAATGAGAAATCAAAGTTGAGCTTGATCTCATTTTCTTTCTCTATTTGCTTTTTGCGAACATCTGTAGAAATTGTTCTGCTCAGAAGCGTTTCCAGGACTGCCACCAGCACTGGTTTGCCTGGGTAAAACCATACTTCATGAGGGGAGCAACAGAGTCTGAGAAGCTTTTCCCAGCTATGACAAACAAGAGTTACCCTGTGGCTCCTCACCTGCCAGTTCTCACACCTTCCTGCCAGCAACAGAGGAAATGACGATGGTGTCCTTGAAGGATTCTTTCAAGGACTAGTCTATCTTCAGAGATTTTATCCTTTCAATTCACAAAACAGGAAAACAAAAGTACTTTGAAGGTAGAAAAACATAGGATTAAACAATTAGTTGAAGTGCTGTGATGTCTCACTGGTACCTGGGAAACAGTGATTTAACTGCATCCTTCCCTACTCAAATTACGCATTTGTAAATGTGCCATGACTGCTGTATCAGTGGCTTTTCTCCAAAAAGACTACTAGATCTTGGGTGAGGAAATAAAAATATTTTCAAGATATACGTATTTGGAAACATAAACATACTGATATCCTGAAAATACAGCCATCCAGGATCAGGCCTTTTAAATATATACCTGATTTCCATGTCCACTGATAGCATGCAACAGTTACGGGGTGAAATCCTTTGGCTAGGTCATGCAGGAAGTTAGTACAAGTGAAAAGCTCAGGAGGGATCATTGGAGAGCACGAATTAAACCTGCACTCTTAAACCTTGTTAGTTGTTCAAAACAGATACAATCAATCTTTTCTGTCCTTGTGCATTTGCTCACTCCTCTTGCCCACCAATACCAGCTTGTCTAGGCACCATCACATCTCTCTCTCTCTCTATCCCCCGAAGTTCTTCACCCCACTTCATGTCTCACACAAATCCCTTCCAGTCTTTTGCTTGGGAGAACTGGGCAGGGGAGAGGGGAGACTTTTAAACAGTAACTTTAAGTTGCCATTATGCCTTAAGGGATAAGGAAGAGGTGAAATTACAGCACCTTACTTTGCACCCTATCCTGAACATGGCTCACATTGCAATTACCCATTTCCCCATCACAGCCCAAGAGCAAGAAACTCTAAAGTGACTAGGAACTCCCTGATAGCAAAGGAAAAGAGCATGAGGGACACCCCTATGTGTGGCACAGGTCCTGCCCTACCAGCAGGCAGGAGAGAGGGAGCACTGCCCGCCAGTGCCCAGAGCAAGCTGGGGCCCTGCCAAGGCAGAGCCGCTTGCCAGAAGCTGCCAGCTCCAGCCGGAGTAGCAGAGCAAGCAGGCACTAATCCCCACATCATCTTTGTGTGTCTGGGAGATGCCTGCTGCCCTCGTGGGTGTCCAAAGAGATTGCCAATTAACGTTACTAACACCAGCGCAACTTTTGAAGCACGTGCCCCATTACATGCTAGTTTCATGCATCCAGGCCGTGGCTCATGTCCTGAGGCTTTCAGGTTTCAACCTTTCAAATTAAAAGAGCTGCCAGGGGAAAGGTTTATTTTTCCACTTGAGAACTTGGAAATTCTGACATTTAACCAAGCGCATCCTGCGCTGCAGCCACAGTCACCCCCCTACGGAGACAAACACAAACCCTACGGGTTAACCCTAAACAAAAGGTAACTCAAAAGTTAATACTTCCAACCCCCTCTTATTCTGATAATGTCTTGCCCTTAAACACTTGGAATATCAGTTTAATTGAGAGTCCTCCCAGTCCTCAGTGCAAAAGCAATCAAAAAGCTCCCACTCCACCTACTCTGCACTGTACTCAGTCCAACATGGAATGTATACCACCTAAGTGTAACAAACTGAAAAGTGTTTACAAAAATGGAAATTAATGTTTACCTGCCAGTCCTAACAGTAACAGACAATAAAGGGAAAGTAACAAAAAAACACCCCTTCTACATAAGAAGGGTCAGTGAAAATGGAAATGGGGCACAGTGCCTGCCTCTTCTCTTTCACCCCATACACCTCCTCCTTTCAGGACCATGAGGTTTATGGGCCAGCTCTTTCTGTTTTCCCCACCTATTCACACAGCCTCTCACAGGACAGTCATAGATTAAGAAAACAAATTTTGCTGCATTATAGTCACATTGTGAGCACTTTAAAGATAATCAATATTGTACACATTGAAATTACTCCACAATGACACCTTTTTGTTCAATAAATATTGTAATAATTTATGCTTAGTTAAGTAATTACAAAAAGCTGCATTTTCCTCAGTGACTGCATGTAATTATTTATAGAAAAAAGATGACTAACAAAGCAAATTTATTTTCTGAAGGTTGCACTAATTTTTCACAATTTCTCACACCAAACTATATTTTCTCTGTCATTTGCTTACTGCTGCTGTCTGATTTCCTTTGTATCTCAAGGCTACTGCTTCACCTGTGATTTGTTCAAAACTAGATCTCAAACTGAGGAGATACAAAGCACAGACTGGCATCATTTAGGAAGTCAGGAAAATCCCGCCTGGACTGCACTGTACTGCCAGCACCACACTGCATTTCTCAGGTGAGCTGTGTCAGACCTCACAGGGATGGCCAGAACTGTCAGGTTCCCACTCCACACCCTCTTAAGGTAGAAAGGCAGGTTCCTGATATGCATCATTAACTTGGAAGCTCTGCGTAGAACAGGACATCAGATGTTTTCCTGCACAGCAAACTGCAGGGGAAGTCCTTAACATCAACCTGATTGTAGTCCAGCTGCTGACAGTTCTTACAAAGAAAATGTATTTGCCCTGAACTCCTAATTATAATAAAATTGCATGTCTTTACTTTATCAGAAATAAGGCCTTTTATTGCATCACCACTCAAATTTAGGAGTAACAATGCATACACTGAACCACGATGCATTCTTGACTGCAGGGTCTCAGCAGTTTACAATGTTCGCTCTAAATGCAAGAACCACTTGAAAAACATTATTGCTGATGATGGAATAGCTCCATCTTCTGGAATAAAAATTACTTTCTTGACAGCTATCTTCCTATTTCCAAACCGAATTTGACTATTTTTACTTACAGAAGATGAATCTTGGGTAGAAAATGGCACAAATTTAGGTTAATAATGTGATTTTTGATAAACTGCAGGGAGAATTATTTTATAATGACACTGAAAATGCATGTCTATTGTTCAACATGCCATATTAAAAAGAGACCTTATTATTTAAGAAATAGCTGTAATCTGATTTTGAGACCAAGAATTTAAGCTCTGTTTAAGACAAAACACTCAACACATATACTTAACTTTAGCCCTGATTTAGGTTTCATGTTAGCTTCGTGTTAAAAGTTTGTACTTTTACAAAAGTTAAGTTTGTGGTTAAACACAAACCATGACTGAAGCCCCTGATGAAGTACTTGACATCTAAACTAAAGAGAAGGGGTTGTAAGTGACCCTTATTGCTATTTATCAAAACACTTAAATGTATGTGTAAATGAAATATTTTAAGTTACGCAAATGATGAATTTTAGGCAGGAAATTAGTAATGATGATTCCCATATGTAAAATTTAAATTATAGTCAAGTCAAGTGTTCAGCTGGAAAGACTGTAACAAAATCATGATTCTAATTCCTGATTGCATCACTCTTATGTATCACAGGCACGTTCTATGGCTGTTGCTTGAAAAAAATCAACCATTAATGAACAAAATTCTTATATATTCACTCACAAAGGGAAAAGAGCACTGAAGCTGTTAGTGATCTACTCACTGATGCTGTGTAGTATTTCTTCACAAGAAGGGTTGAGCCACCAGAAAAAAATAAAACCAAATGGAAAAAACCCCCAACATGACAATTTAGACATGTACATCTCCATCTACTTTTGAAACAGTGGTATATCTGAAGTTAATAGATACTCAAGGACACACAAGAACAGCAGAAATTTAAATAAACTTGCTTAACAAAACAAAGCAACTGAAGCTTTATTTCTCTATATAGAAAGATGCATCCCTATGTGCATTCTTTTAAGCTAAGGAAAATGAAAAAGCCATGCAGCCCTTGCAATAAATCCTCAGGTGGCAATATATATACATAGAAAGTTTTCTCTTTAGATGATTCCTCTCAGCAGATGGTTAATGCCATTTAGGAGAGCCGAACTTACGAGTACTTTATAGTAGAATATTCTACTACATTTTTTCAGTACAATAGCAATACCATTGCATGAACCACCATAATGCTCACATGTATTAAGAGCAAGTAACAAAACTTAAGCAGCTAAATCTGCATCTTGAAATCAGACTCCTTATGCAAAGTAAGCACATCTAAAGGATATAGCACAAATGAAAGGACTTTTCTTCAAAAAATTATCTTTCAACTTTCTGCAACTTCACATCTCATATGGCTTTTGAATGGAGGCATTAGTTAAAATAATTTTCCCACCCACAGTCAAGTATTGACTGTATTTAAATACAGCAATGCAAGGACAAACAGAGGTTCAAAATTCAGTACGCTGTATTACTTTATGTAATACAGTATAAAATCCCTTTTTCTAAGGCTACAAAGGACAGATTTACAGTAATATGAGGTACCGGCATTTATGGCTGGAAAAGTACAAGATGGAAAAGAATTATATAGCATTGTCATCAGACATGACATTTCTTTTTCTCCCTTTTTTTTTCTTTTTTTTTTTTTTTTTTAAAGGGGTTTTTGACTTTCTTTTTTACAAAATACATGTCCTGATGACCACATGCTTTAAGCTTATATTAATTTATTTTTATATATATATATATTATTTGCAGGGGCAATTGAGAGAGAGTCACAAATAAGGAAAGGACACTAAGGTTTTAATAAGGGCAACAAAAAAGTGTTTTCACCAGAATAGATTCACATTACAGTACACCAATATTGACAGCATTCTCTTTTGTCTATTTTTGGTACATAAGATGGAATCTCTCTACATAACCTTATAAGGCTTCAGTAACTAAAAAGTAAAAAACCTATTAGTTTACAATTTATTTAAAAATTCTGAAAGACACAGCAAGTTCTAAACTTTAGTAGTGCTACCCATACACAACCATCCAGCTTAAGAACCCATTAGAAGAGCCTCCTTTCAAGGGAGCTTCCAACAGCAGAGTTGTGCAATATGGATGTCTCTTACTACAAGGGAGGGGGAAAAATACACATGGCACATTCTCATTCATATTTTGCAATGTAAAAAGTTACAAACATACCTAATCAAATAAATAATCATAAAAAAAAAAAAAGAAACTGAAATGTGTTTATGTATCCTGAAACCACTATGCAGAATAATGGAAACTTTCACTCACGGACTATTTACATGGTAATACCCAAGTGAGGGTACACACTGCTACAAAACTCATAAAACAAAGGGTAAACTTGAAATGTTTTCCATAGTAAAGGTCTAGCAGCATGACTATATCTAATGCTGTTTGTTTTCTTGACGGTTTTTGGAAGTTTTCTTTTAATCTATGTCTTCATCCAGTTCATAATTGTCTTTATCATAAATGTCTTTTACTAAAAGAACCCGTACGAGCATATTTTCCAAAGTGTTGCGGTCCAGTGAAGTGGCAGTGTACCAGATTGGACTCTCTGCGGAGACAGAGCACTCTGGCTGCAGGTAAAACATGTCCGTCCTCTGATTGAGATTCTGTGGGCTACAAGGGGGGAAAACACAGGGGTTTAGAAAAGCAGTCTCAGGACAAAACACTATATTAGCAGTTCCACCATCCTGCACAAATTAAACTAACTGTACCTAGGCAAGTACAAATTAAAAAGAAAACAAACCAAAACCCCAAAATGATTCATGTGGAGAAATGTGGTCTTGCCCACAAAAGGAGTCATGCCGGGTCCTGCATCCTCAGAGCAGCCAAAAGCAGATTGTTTGGGACCTAGCAAGTGTACAGGAGGCTGTAGACTCTTCCAGTCTTCCCAAATGTGTAGATCCAGGACTTGCTAAACCAGAAAGGACTTTCTATTTAGGAAGCCCTGATTGACAGACTTGCAAAGAGGCCCAATGCTGACAGCAGTAACTGCTCGCACCACTGCCTGATGTGGCTATCTCCAAATGTACAGCCTGGTGTTCCCTTTCAAATCAAGGACGGGAGTTCTGAGAGAGGCACAGAAATACAACAAGCAGCTAAAATCACTCTTCCTCCTATTTTATTTAAAGGGTTGGCCATTTTAAGTCTTAACATCCCTTAATTCCTGACGCACTGTACTTTGGAGTTTGATCCAGCTCAGGCACATCCTCTAAGCCACGAGAGAAGGCCTTTTTAAGGAAATTCTAGCATTTTGTCCACTTATGCAAGTCTCAGAAAATAATTTCAAGTTCTGCAAGTGCTCACTCATGCTCCATCCTTCATAAATACTGCAGATTGCAGGAGTCAACTCTATTTCATGTTTCCCTAGTAAAAAATAAGAATTTTAAACAGCTCGTATTCCCAAACTGGCTGACAATGTTTCAGCTGTTGCTCTTCACCTGCTGGGGGGAACACTGGACCGTTATGCTCTTACATAAATCAGACTAAAGGTGAGACAAGATGCAAAATACGCTTGTTTATAATATTCTAATAATTTAAATATTTTAATCTCCTTCCTGATTTGAGTCAGTGTTTTTATAGGAACAAGCAATGACAAAGAGTTCATAGATGTGAAGAAGAGGATCCTGAAATTTCAGCTGCAACTGTCCAGTGATTGCCAAATATATTTCAGACAGTTGGCATTACCTTAAATTGTACAATATTTTACAATATTACCTTAAATTACAACACTACCTTAAATTTTACAATATCTTTTGAAGTGCTAAATATTTCATTACAATTATTTCATCAAAGATGTGAGGTATATGTTATTAGAAGTGAAACCAAGAGAAGCAGTCTACTGCTCTACTTAGCAATGGTGATCCATATCTGTAAGATAGTGGGACTTGAAACCACACCACAAACAATGCTTCAAAATGGGTTTAAGTGCATTCTTTTCCCAAAATTTGAGATGTTTCTAAAGAAAAATTAATTGCTTGTTCTCTTCCTGCTACTGGCTGTGTGACTCAGTTCAACAAAATCTAGTTTCAACTTTTTAACAATATACTGTCTCCAAACCACAACAGCAGATACTGTGAAGGCAGCCCCCCCCCCCAACAACCAGAATTAACAGAGTTTATGAAGAACAGGTGCTTGTGTTAACAGGTCACAAGTTACTCTTTACTTGTTTCTCTCTAACACGTCACATACTTGCACTTCTGCCTACACAGTGCATAAGCTTTCTTCACCTTTACGAATAAGATGCTGTTTTCTTGAATGGCTGTTCCAGCTGAAGAAAAGCATTTCCCCACAAAATTCTGTTTTCAAACACTTCCAAAACACTTAGCTGCTAAATTGATTTTCTTTTAAAGCGTTGCCTAAGCTTTTCTTTTAAACATATTGATGTTTCCTTCCCATCTGCACAGACAAGCTATTTCTAAGTGCTAGGTTACTGTCAGTAGTATTTTTTCTATTACCAAGTATTTTAAGCATTCTTTTAAACTAGGTATCTCAAACGCGTCTACATTTCAGGCTCCTGATAACATCAAGCAAATCCCTTGTCTCAATCCAATTCTTACCGAAGAGACAGGGACCTCATAAACAAAACCCTCAGTAGCAAAATCTACCAGATCCCTTGCTGGTAATTGTCTGCAGAGGTATTTGGTGTTTCCAGGTAAGAAAATGGAATCATACTGTCTGTCATTGCCAGATGGAGTCCTTGGCAATTAACATGGAAGCACTCTGCTGCTCCCACATATTCTGCATGTCTTATCCAGATACACAACTGGAGAGTTCAATGCTTTCATTCAGGTATTTTTCTGAAGATTCCAATCCATTCCCTTTGCTTGAGCACACTTCATGTTGCATCAAAACATTTCCCTTTTGTCACCTGGTCTGCTTTAGACCACTTCTGTATTACCCTGTATCATACTTACCTTTTAGACAGATAGCACTCAAACATTTTCACAGGACATCTAGCTGGATCAGACGTGTTTTCAATTTGTTCAAATACTGGTTCATCATCTTCATGTTTCCTTTTTCCAGCAGTAATTTTATCTTTAAGAAGAAAATCAACAACATCTAAGCTATAACTTCAAGTTATTTTAAATTTTTCAGCAAACTTCTCAGAGTGGGGAGCCCACCAAGTACTGCAACGTGGTCACCACAACTATGCGTATCTGCAAACTGGAAATGCAACCCACAGCCACAAGTCACAGCATTTAGTGTGGAGACCAGAGGGCTCAAAGGGATCATTTAATGCAGAGACTCTGTAGTCTCCATGGACCACACACTCCGATTAAAGATGTGGGAGCAGAGAGCTGCTCAACTTTATGTGAAGGCAGACCTCTGGCTCCTGGCAAGGTGCCCAGATGCCCCTCAGAGGACTGCAATGTGGATGCTCCTGCAATACTTATTTTGGAACTGCCATAGTACCTTCACTATCAGCTCTGCACAGGGAAGACACTTGATATCGAAGACAAGCTTTGCTTTCCATTGTTAGAGGATTTTTTTTCCACTGTCTAAAAACAGTGCCAAAAGAAAGTCTTAAGTGCTGCTCCACTGTTTTCAGGCCAAAATATTTAGTGTTAAAGTAGAACAGAGTATTCAGAAGAGCAACCGGTGAATGTGATCCTAGCTGTTTAATCCTCCAAAGGTAATCTTCTTCAACTCGAGAGAATATTGATCCTTCAAAAAAAGAGTGTTAGAGAAAATACAATGGATTAGCCCATAGGCTGTCCAGGTGCAAAAGAATCAAATTTCTGTTTACTGTAAAAGTTAACAAAATGCTCATGACAGAAGCCTCGAATAAGCATATTTATTTTATGTCCACACCCACAAAACCACCTCTTAAAGACACAGACACTCACCATTTCAGAAAAGAGACAATCAATGGGAAATATCAGTATAGGCAATTTCACACAGAACACATTTCTGCTTAATTAGAACAGCATTGCTTACATGCAGCTCCCTCATGTTATTATATAAAACAAATGTTCAAGGGGCTAATTTTAATCCCCTCCTAAAAAGCATATTTTTAACTTAATTTTGTTCTGCTCAGGAAAGGCCTCCGAATAGCTATACCTTCTTCCTTCTTATTACTAATGGATATCTCACTTGGAAAGCATTCCTGGACCATTATCAGGGTATAGGGAGGGCCGTATACAGAGGCTCTCCAGAGCTATACAGAGAAAAGCCAACATCAAGAAGAGAGAGGAAAGGAGCTGGTAAGGAAAAGCCCTCAATCAAGAGATGATTGTGAGAAAGATGGAAGAACAATGAATTCTGCAGCTTGGCACCAACATCGATCTGCTAGGGAAAATTCCTGTTTTCTGCATGAACTGATGATCCTCCTGAGCAGAAGGCCCACGGCAGAAATCCCTCACAGTCCAGCTGAGAAAGACTAAAATACAGACCTTGTTAGCCCTACCCACACATAGCTCACTGCCTGCCTGCCTCCCATCTGGGAAAAAAAAATGGGCAAAAAATAAATTCAGCTCAAGTAAGAAGTACAGGTTGAAAAGCAGCTGCTTAGTCTAACTTTCTCTCCTGAAAATGGATAGTCAATTTAAGATTAACAGGCAGTGGCAAAATCAACTTTAGTAGTACGGATTACAAAGAAACAAGACAATAAGAACAGGTACAGTCTTAACGGAACTCTTGGATGACAACTTTATGGTTTTTAAATGATTACTATCACAATGCATAAAAGGTTTGTTTATATCTACACATTTAACAATACAGAACTATTAAGAGATTAAAAACATACATGACCAAAAAGAAAATTACCATCTGGAAGTATGCTTGGTTGCCAGCTTCTAAGGATTTTATTTAATTCCTGTTCAAACGTCTGGTAGATTGGATCAATAAATATGTTGTCTTTTCGATTACTTCCATATAAATACTACAGAAAAGAGAGACACATAATATTTACAATTCCAGATTAGAAAAATCCTGTGCTATAGGGTTCTTTTTTAGTACAATGTTTGCACTTTTATACAAAAAAACAGTATCTAAAAATAAAGCAGTGACACTTTTCCAATACTGAGCTGTTAAAAGTTACCTCTGATACAAAGTATGTTGCAAATTTCTAACTGGTTACGAATCACAGATTAAATATATTTGTAACATTTTTCTCTGAAATTTCCTGTGTGCAACACTAAATTACTGAATGGGGAGTAATTTAAACAAACAAACAACTAATTTAGCTTTTCCTCCACCTAGGTTTTCAATAGAAAAAAACACATAGCAAGAATCTGCCATTTTAAATGTGAACTCTGGACAGTGACAAAAGTATCTTCAACACAGAAGTGGGAGTGAAAAAAACAACCTGTATATTTGTGGTAATGATATACAGCAATTCAAGACAAATGACAGGATGGTGCAAGGCATCTGCCTGTTCTGCAATCTAATTATCTTAACCCTCTTGACCTTACAGGCAGAAAGTCTTTTGAACCTTTACCAAGAATTAATGGCTGAGAGTTATACTAGTATTTGACATTGTCCTCTTTGAAGACATTTCTAAGAAACAGAGGGTTGGCTTCTTAAATTTTCCACTTCAATGTTATCTTTGCGTGAACAAGCCTGTTGTTAGCGAATACAATAAAAGTGACAGACACAAAAAAAAGGTACTTCTGGAAATGGCATCTATTTCTGTACACATACTTGAAATAACATTAAACACAGCCCTCATTTATACTAAGCAGTACAGCATATCTTGACTTCCTTATCTCTGCACTTAGTTTTATAATAAGGAAAAATGAACAAATGCACTTCCTAGATATTTCCAACGCATCATCTTCGTTTAGGTAACTATTTTATACAATACGTTTAACTAATTCGTCAAAGCAAAATATTCTCCAATATGTGCCTGTTTCTACATATATCCATTTTGTTTTTATGAAGCAATTCTGAATCAGACAATACAGGTTACTACAAGCTTCATGGGGTTTGTCCCTCTATTCCCTGCACTAAACACCCACACTGAATGCTAGCAGTGATACTGAAATAAGACTGAAGACTGGTTCCAAACCAATTCCCACACAAACCTGTGAGAATTCAACTAAAAGAACATTTGTTTCCTGGTTCAAAATAAGCGTTTGGCTAAATCCTTGACATCTCCAGCAGAAATCTGTGAAGCATCCCAGAGCACTGGCACTGCAGAGTCTCCAGAAGAATGTCGTCGTGTTGCAGTCTCCCCTGCTACAGAGTACCCAACGCGCAAGCACAGGTCTTCATTTCCACACCATAACGCTGTGCTCTGCTACTCTACATCTCGTGGGGGCTGGATTACCATAAGCAGTTTCCACCTGAGATGAGCTCTACTGAAACTGCAGTGCACAGGAAGGAACTGGACATGCCTCTTGAGTCTCGCGGTGTACAACGGGCTGAATCACTCCCCACAGTACCTTCAGACATACATCTACCAAGCTCCATCAGCTTTTCAGCTCCATCAATTTTGGCCAAACAACCCCACTATCACATGCGCAAAAAACAAACAAAAAACCCCTCCAGAACCCCAATCCATACTGGGACAAAGAATGAAGACCACAATGAAGCAGGGGAGTCAGTCAGGCTAACACCTTCTAGATGGACTCTCTCCACTTGATCATGCAACAACCTTTATTTTTAAGTGGGGTATTTTTCAGGATCAGTACTTCAGAGTAATCAGAACCATTATTGAACCATTTCTGTCTGGAAGCAGAACAATTTCAGTTGCAAATGAACCTGAACTGAGAAAATGTACCATTTGACTCAGGGACCAGCTTGCTGGAATAGATTTTCCAAGTGCTTCCTTTAAGAAAAACAGTTATTTTACAAAGTCAAAAGAATAACTTAAAACTTGAAGACTCCTGAGCACTTCTCCTGTGCTCAAACCATATTGCACCCATGAGGAAAAGCCCCAACCTGAGCCTGTGCTTAGCCACAGTGAGTGAAGTAATTCTGGTGGAGGAGGAAAGTGCTCTTTTTCTAAACCTATGGCTGCCACATTGTCTTCCTTTGAAAAGAAACTTACTCTAAGCAAAACACTGATGATCTTTGGCACAGCTTCATCCTTAAATGCTGTATTTTTTCCTCCTCTGAGCTCCTTCGGAGTTAAACAAAGCCAGTATCTTTTATACAGTAGGAGATAATTTTTTCTCTTTTAGAAGTACCCATATCAGCGTTGTCAGATGGAAAGGAGGACTAAGAAATACTCGAAGGCAATGGAATTTTCTTGCACATTGCGACAACTACATTGGATTTATTGTACCAATAACTTGTTTACACCTGTTTCTTCCGAAGGGTAACATATACCTATATAGATACAACTTGCCATTAGCACACAGATATTGGCTGCAACCCTTCACAGCTCACATGTTTCTGTCCCTTACTTGTTGTCTGCCTTTGTGAAATGCAAACTCCTCAGAACAGGGCAAGTCTTCCTACCAGTCTGAACAGCAGCAGCACAACTGGGCCAATGAAATGGGGCTGTTAACGTTACCTGAATTAAATACTGGCCATTAAGTATAAGCAATAATTACAGTAAAATGACCCCAAGTTGTTCCTCTACTGTTCCAGTATTATGTATGTGCATTAGGACTCATGATAATTGTATTGTGCCACACAAACTTTGGTTCTGATGAGCTAAAAAAAAAAAATGATAAAGTTTTACACATAACTAGCTTTCACAGTAAACATAACAGACAATGTCAAAGGATCAAAGAGAAAGTGAAAAAAAAATATTAGTTGAGTTCCGTTTTATAAACACGTCTACCTCTCTGTATTATCACCTTAAAAATGAGTATTTTCAATTCAACAGATAGACAGTACATCACGCAAGTGCAAAAGCAGAAAGCCAGATGATTCTGAAACGTACCTTGTAGCAATATTGACAAAAACGACACACAATAAATGCTCACTTCTCAAATCTCAACCATGAAGTAAAGGTATCAGCTAAATCCTTAAATTTACATACTTGCAATACAGAAAAAATAGTGGAATTACTACTAATTTTAAAAGGTCTTGATTAAAACATTTGATTCAAGTCTTCTGCCTTAAGCATGAAACAGTTTAAGAGGGATGGCAAAGCCTATGAACAGCTTGCTTTCCACATCATATTAATTTCTTTTTTGCCTTTAACTCAAATGAAATTTTCCACGTTCTCAACTCTGAACTTTGCTAATTTTATCTGTGGTTCGTCTGAAGGTACCAAAAATTAAGACATCCTTTGCTTAAAGGATAAGCTGTGACATAGTTTTTCTAATTATCTAGTGATATGTTGTTGCCTTCATGAATGATACATCTAAAATGACTCCCTTTATCTTTGAAATGCAATATAAATACAGTTCAGGGGCAAAGTATAAGACAGTCAATACAGCAGAATCTCATGCACTCTACAAAGAAGCCTAACTGTCAACAGTCTGCAATATTGAGTAAATTAGAATCTCCCCAGAAGACACTTCAAATAGCTTGTTTCCAGTAAATGGTAAGGAACTGAACTAGTAAAACATTTACAGATCATGCCTTACATTTCAGTCAGTTTTTACGCTAACCCATCTTTAGAAAACAAACTGAAGCACAGCATCTGGAAAAATGATGTCACTTTAACTGCAAATTCCTTGCTTTAGCCCAGCAAGAAGCTTAAAATTATACCAGTTTGCATTTGAGTTTTCATGATAGGTCTGCAAACTCATTTTCTATACAGACAGCTTTCTACAATGTGATTTACACAGCAGCCTCTCTGTGTTTCAGGTCATCGCCACTACATTAATAACTCCTAGACAGTAAGTCCACATCATCTCCATTCTTCCACTGAAACTGGTTACAGTCAAATCAGCAGGTCCATATCGCATCTCTACAGCTTTTACTAACCTCCTGAATCCCAAGACACAGGTAGTAGATGCTGTCAGGTGCATAGTTCTCTCCATTTGGCCTTCGAACCTCATGGACAAAATGTGTCAACCCATAGTTTAACTCAGCTGAAGTATGTGATAATAGATCTTCCTTTAATTTCACAGACTTTGCTGTAAAATAGAGAAAAAAAACCCCAGCTATATTATACAACAGAATTATTACATGGTGAGGGTGGGGTAATTTTGGACTGGCAAGGGGGAAACTGGCTTAATGTCCTCTCCACTAATTCATTCCAGCGAATGAATCTAAATATATTAAGTAGCTCAAATGTTACTTCTGTATTAAAATAAAAACAGCTACCAGAGTAAAGTCTAGTTAACCAAATGCACTATCACCCACTGACAAATGTACTGTCATGCACAGTTTGGCCCAAGATGCTGAAGTGAAGACAGTGCTGTAGAGGGAGACCTTCAGGGGAAACAGCAGTGTCCCAAAAATTCAACAGTGTCAACGCAAGAGTGCTAAGATGCCCGTGGGAGCTCAGGAATAGCAGGAGTATCAGCAATCCCCCTTTTCCTTCACAGTGCAAATGTATATGCAGAGGGTGTGTTGCAGAAAGAGCTGCACAGCTCCACAGGAGCGAAGGCCATTTCATGTCAGAGCTCCACAGCCAAGTAATGCCAGCCTCAGGTGAAGATCTCTTTCCAGGACAAAGAGGATGCCCCTTCCTTGCAACTGAGAAGTCCAGAAAAGGTGTGAAGTCCAAAGTGAGTTAGAATATGAGTTAAAACAGGATGCAAACAAACAAAAAAAATCAAACTGGTCGAAGAAGTCAGAAAAACCATGAAGGTGCTGTTCTGGCTTGCATGAGAAGTGTTGAGACCCAGCATTTTGAACCAAGTAGGGAAAACTAGGAAAAAAAATGAGTCTGGCAACTCTGTGGTAAAAGTAATCCCAGTCATTGTGGGAGCATTAGGGACATATGAAAACTTCCATGTAAAAATAAAAATTCACACAAGTACAGCAATTCTCCCTACCAAATAGGAATCTGGATGCCAGATTTTTTGGAAATACTTACTTGATTTCAGTTCCTCTAATTCTGGAAGTTCTTCATCTAGATACCGAGACTTTACCCAGTGCTTCCATGCATTTACACCATAGGCATATTTGAATGGGAAACTACACTCTGAGTTTTCAGAGCTGTCATCGTGAGACTGGTATTCAGACACCGCTTTCCTCTTCACCCCCTGTGATTGAAACACCGTGGTTAACGCCGCTGACAGCTGCCAACAGCAATACCACAGAAGCTGAGCAAAATTAAGCAAGCTGCAAGTTACAAACTGAATGTTCAGTGTGAAGAAAACAGATGTTTCATCCAGTAGGTAGCTACTGTGTTGAACCTGAACATTCAGAGCATTATTTACTTAAGCTGACAGATGTTTCTAATTCACCTTTCAAACTGGTTCTTACCATAAAGGGAATCATTTTTGATAATGAAGTTGCTGTTCTGGTGATACTGTATTAAGTAACAAGCACATGATGCACCAAATGATTCAGGGCATTTTTAGGGTTTCATTCTGTTAACATGCAGGAAGCTGAAGATGCTACAGGTCTATGTCAGAAGGCCAACGTTTAGGCTCAGCTGAACCCATCAGTGGAGAAGACAGCATTTATCCCAAATTAAAGTAATGGATATGTGGATAATGTCCAGCAGATAATACCAACAGTTTAGATTCCAAATTTAAAACTAGAAAGACATTTATTCTTCAGAAGTTATATTAGAAGTTGGTTGGGTTTTTTTAAGCTGTGATATCTACTGCAGTTCTTGCAACAAAACCATTTTAACTTTGTGCCAGATACCAGAAACTCTATTTTGTACTAGTTTCTAGATAAAAGAATACAGGTAAACTACGATTATTTTTTTTTTTGACTGAAAATAAAGTCTGGGAAAATTACAAGCAAATAAAAATCTTTTAAAACTATTTTATATAGGAGATGCTATAGCTCCCATTATAAGCCACAGTAGTGCCAGCATTCTTCCATTCTATTTCATATTAAACCAAGACAACTTTGTTTAAAGTTGAAGGTAGAAAATACCAATCTACATCATAACGATAGAATAATAGGTATGAATAAATAGGCAGTAACATGTTTTAGAGCAGTATGAGAACTGGAGAAAAAAAAAATGAACCCAAACCTGACATATTTTTCACCCACTTGAATTTTTTGCTTTTTTTTCCTTCTAAATGGCTTGACAAAATTACCTTCTTTTTGGACCGAGGCCTTGGCTGTTCCTCATATTCTTCCCCAAAAACAGGAGGTAACAAAAACTCATTTTCTGTATCAAGCTCCTCAGTAGCTGGAAATACATTAACAGAACTTATTTATAAATAACTTTTGAATAATACTCGTTTGAAAGAAACAATGAACTATACCAGTGTGCATAGCATAAGGGGTCCACAAAAGCACACATATAAACATTACCAAAGACTGGATTTTTGCAAGAGGAAATAAACCTATTCTTATTTTTTAAGTAAGGCAGAGCAATTGAAATGTTTATTTCTAACTAAATAGGGGACATAAAGCTCAATACTATCAAGCACTATCTCAATGCAACATTTGGACCCCAAAACAATTTTTCCTGTCTAGGTAGCCTTTGGTATTAAACTTTAAGTTATGGTGAGAATAAGCAGCTATAAGTGGAAAAAAATACAAATTAACTTACTACATGCACTTTGTTCATGCATTTCCATCACTTCTATTCACATTTTTTATTTCATATAGTCCATTATACTTGGTTAAAAACATTAAGAATCAGAATGTAAACTCTTTCAGAGAAACTGGTTTTATCCTCTATCAATACAAGTGGTGGAGACCTAGCTCATGATGGGACGTTAATCATAGAATAGTAGGGGTTGGAAGGGACATCTGGAGGTCATGGAGTCAAACCCCCTGTCAGTGCAGGAACACCCAGGGCAGGCCACGCAGGAACAGATCCAGGTGGGTCTTGAAAGTCTCTAGAGAAGGAGACTCCACAATCTCTCTGGGCAGCCTGTTCCAGTGCTCTGTCACTCTCAGAGCGAAGAAGTTTTTCCTCATGTTGAGGTGGAACTTCCTGTGTTTCACCTTGCTACCATTACTTCTTGTCCTGTCACAGGGCACCACTGAAAAGAGACTGGCCCCTTCTACTTGACACCCACCCTTCAGGTATTTGTAAACATTAATAAGAT
>WTSP01006347.1:0-33728 GCA_025331215.1 Actenoides lindsayi | reverse complement strand
GGGAGGGGGGGGGGGGGGGGGGGGGGGGGGGGGGGGGGGGCGGGGGGGGGGGGGGGGGGGGGGGGCGGGTGGGGGGGGGGTGGGGGCGGGGGGCGCGGGGGGGTCCGGACGGGCGGGCTGCGGCGCCTGGCTTACCCGAGAGGGTCTCGATAGCCCGGATGGCCCAGTTTTGGTCCGGGTAATCCACGAAGGCGTAGCCTGACTTGAGCAGGACCTGGCCGGCCAGGGGCAGCTTCCTCTCCCCGAAAAGCTGCTTGAGGTCGTCGGCGGTGGCGGCGGGACTGAGGTTCCCTATGTACAGCTTGTTCATCCTCCGTCGCTTCATGGGGAGTCCCCCCCCCGGCTCCTCCCCGCCCTCGGCGGCCGGTAGAGACGCGGGGACGGGAGGGTATAGCTCTGCGCCACCCGCCCTGCCCCAGCCCCGCAGGAGCCTGTAAGAGCGGCGGGCAGCGGGCGGAGCCGCGCCGAGCCGAGCCCAGCCCGCCGCCCCCGCCCGCCCGCAGCCGGGACGGAGAGCGCGGCCCCGGGGCCGCCCCGTCGGGTCGCGGGGCTCGGGAGCAAGGTAAGATCCCCGCGTGGAGCCGGGCCGGGATGGCCCCACCTCGGGGATGGGGGAGCCGGCGGCCGGAGCCAGTTCCCCTCCCCGGAGCGGGGGTGGCGGTGCCGTGCATGGCCCGAACAGAAGCGGCGTTCAGCGGCGGCCCGCAGACCCCCGGAGCGGGGTCCCAGACATTTCAGGCCACTTACTGGTGGTAGGTCAGGAGGTGCGGCCCTGCCCGCGGCTGCTCTGCCCGCAGCGTGCTCCTTGTCTGCACGCCCCAACACCTCTGCTCTTAAACCCATCACGCTCCATCTCTGCCAGTTTGGCCGGCTCTGATGGCTGGCTAGCAGATCATGCGCTGTCCTTGCTCAAAACTGCTGGAGGAGTTGCTTCGGGGAGAGGGAAACCATCTTCACTTGGGAACCAAGGTAAAAATCAGTAAATAAATAAAAGCCTGTATTAAATGTGCTTTTTTTGGAAAGGACGAGTGCACAAGCTTGCCCCAACTGAGGTCCAACCAGCCATCGCTATGTGCGAGCCCGTCATCCAAGAGGCTCTGAGAAATGGCGAGCTGGCACTTCCACGCCCCAGCACTGAGTTTTGTGTGTTCTCAGCCCAGTGGTAGATGGCTGCTGTAGCTTCTGGGGCATGTGGCTCTTGGGGGCTCCACTGAAGGATGTCCTCAAGCGACCAAGAGTTAGTGTCACAGCCTGCCTCATTTGCTGAGGGCTGGAAGCTGCAGGTTAAATGACTTTTTTTTCCCTATTTTCTTGAGGATACAAAGCCAAATCTTTATGGAAGTGCCTCTGGGCTGTGACCAGAGACTAAAATAAGGTGCAGAAGTAATACTGGCTGACGGTGGGGGATGACACAAGCGTCTTTGTAGTGTTGTGCCCTAGGGCCTGTCGTCCTTTCCTGGGGGTGGGGAATGAAGGGTGTCAATCAAATTCCCCAGATTTTAAGCTGCACAGAGGGGCAACCAAAAGTGACGCTCCCTTGTGCCACACTCCATCCTGCTGCCACTCTTCTCTTGTCATGCAGAGGTCCTGGTTGGAGTAGGAATAGCAGTGACGGGTGCTTGATGCCATGCATATAGCAAAAATAGATGTGGTTGGACTGTGATGATGCAAAGCAAGAAGAATCCTTTCTCCTCCAATTTCTCGATCTTTGCTTTCAGTGCTGCTCCTGCTGGGCTGCTGTTTAGCAGCAGGGCTGGGGGCTTTTCCATCCACAGCACATTCTTGGGGTGCTTTTAGGCTGAAATGTCTTGGTAATGGCCTTTTACAAAAAGGCTTACCCTCATTCAGGTCATTAATTCGTCTTCAGTGATAAACTAGCAACAGTAACAGGGCAGCGAGCTGCTTGTTTTATCACATGAGGATAAATCAGCTGGAAAGCGGGAGGAGAAACCCAAGGTTTCTGGAATAATTAGTGCCCATGGGTTACAATGCTCATTTATGACTTGTTGCTCATGTCTTCTGCAGAAGCTGGGTGTAATGTAGGAAGTCTCCAGCAATTATCAGCATGATATCATCCCTCCTGCCCCTGAGTTTTCAGTTTGCAAAAGGAAATCAACAACCTTCTTCCCAACTCTATGGAGCTGGTATGCTCTTTCACAGAGTTTTGGTGGACCAGTTTTGGTCCAGATTAGGTGGTCAAGGGAAGTACGTGCTTTGGGGAGGAAGATTTAAGAGCACTGATACAAAATAGCCGGTGAGGTAGTGACCACACAGGCAAAGCTCAGAGTAAATGGTCCTAAAGCTGGCACAGGACCCAGCAGGAAAGGCAGGTTCTTCTTCTAATGGCAGCTCTGCAGGAGGTATGTGCAGTGAGATCATTCCTCTCTGAAAAGAGATGGTGATGTGGAATGAGTCCTAGAGGTGGTGGTGAGACTGATAAAAAAAAGAGAAAAAAAAAAAGCTTGAGAGTGAGGAAAAGTTGTAGGAGGGGTTGTTTAGTCTGGAGGACAAGATAATGGGTTTGTGTGTGTGAACAGCTGCCTTGAAACACAGGAGAAACTGGGGAAAAAAATTGAGTGTTTGGTTGATCAGACCACGGGAAGAGGAGGTGGTACTGTTCCTCATCTGGAGGTTATAGGAGGAGGTAGGACTAACATCTGGGACTACCACATCCACCCTGATGCTGGGACTGGCCCAAGGGCTTGCCAGGTACTCTCCAAGCTCAGGATAAAAAGGTTGGTCCCCAACTCTGTTTTATCCTGACACTTTAGGAAGCCTGTCTTTGAGCAGGCAGGTTTCATCACTCTTTTCTGATGGACTGGTTTTACTGGGATCTGCAGCCAGGGCACTAATTTGGGTTCCTGTTAACAGATGCTTTGGGTGGGGGGGCTGGCTGGGCTGCGTTGGGCCATCTATGTTGGGATTCCTCCTTGGATCCCACAGCTGTAGAGGGTGTTGGGAACAGGACAGAGAAAGGAGGGAGGATCCTGTCTTGAGCCACCAGGAAGGATGTAGTGAAGCCATCACATTTCCCCTGTTACAGGGTCTCTGAAAGTTGTGGTGTGCTTGGCAGGGCTGGCAGCAAGGTGGACTTGGGATGATCCCAAGGGAGATGTCCTCCATGAGCCATCCCCCACTATCATCAGGGATCAGAGAAGTGCAGGCATCCCTCATGACTGGAAAGTATGGACAAGCATTGGAGGACAAACATAACATCTGACTGGGGTCTGACCAGATCACTTGGTCAAACCTAGGCAGGTGAAGAGTGTGGCTTTTCTGCCAGCAGACAAGGACACCACACAGCTACTCTTTGCAGCTGAATACAGCAGGGTAATAGATCTGGGGGTGTTTTCCAGGGGGTGAATAAACAAGCTACATGGTAGGAGGAAAATCAGCTGGACCACTCACATGCCATGCTCCCCAGGGGCTGCATTGATCCAGCAGAAGAAGCCCAGCCACCTGGCTCAGGAGGAACTTGACTCATCTCTCTGACCTGCCCATTTTCCTTGAATCCTTAAGGATGTTTTTCACTCATTCATCATGCAAGAGAAAGCAGAGCTTCATTCCATCCCTGTCCCATTGATTGAGGGGATAGTGTACGCTGGAGAGGGATGGGTGTGCACTGGTGGAGTGGCTCTCGCCTCTCCTCCACCACCGTGTGCCAGGGATGAGACACCGTAAGACTGGAGCAGGCTTGAAATGTAACTCTAATAGAGCATTCATGAACTTCCTTGCAAATGTCTTTTGGCTTTCAGAAACCTCTTAGCAATAAAACCAAGCAGCTGAGGAGATAGGGAGATGAGGGAAGAGCATCACAGACCTGGCTGCAGTCAGCAGTGCCGAGCAGTAAAGCAGGCCCCCCTTGGTAGGGTGAGATTACCCAGCACAAACAGCATAACTGAGAAAATAACTCAGAATTTGGTTGAAAAATGCTTCTGTACGTCTCAAGCCATGGGGAATCATTTTACTCACCATTTGCTATGACGTGATTGAAAATCTACTCATAGCACTTCAGAAGCTTTCAGGTCATCAGCCTAGTTGGTGCAAGGCAACCTGGGTAATTGCATTAATAACTGGATCTCTGTTAATTACACCTGTACAGGGGCTGAGCATGACTGAGACATAATATTTTTACTGATGAGAATGGTGAACAGAGACTGACAGTAGTGATGTAGATAGCTCCTTCCCAACAGGCTAAACGTTTTGCTGGCTCTCCTAAGGTGATCTGGAAGACATGGATGTCTAGGACCTAGGTCAACAAGCAAAGGCCAGGTGCCAGAGATGGACACCCAAGGGAGCCCTATGTAACCATACCCAACATATTGAAGCAGCAAAAAGAAGCAGTCAACTTCTCATCTCTCTCTGAAAGCAGCTCTATTGGGTCAGGATTGTGTCTTTTGTACAATTGATTTGCTAGAGTTGAAACGTGAACTACAAAATAAATTGCTCGAAGCCAAGCTAAGGAGCTGCTAGGGAAAAGATGATTTTCAGAAACTCGTGAAGTTCAATGGAGAGCTGAAAGCTGCTGCACGGCTTGTGCAAAGGGTGCCAGGAGAGTCACCACCCCATGCTCTCCATTCCAGTGTGTTCAGGACCACACTGGACCCAGATGTTCTTAAGACCCTGTTTCAAGTTAATTTGTATTTGTAAGCTACCTTACCTAGTTGATTTTTCTGTGCTTCTGAATATACTAAAACCATGACTGCCCATGACAATATCAACCCTTGTGTGCAGATGCTCAGCAGCTCCCTTGAGCTATGCCACTGCCCACTGGGACCCTCTTTGTGCCCAGGGAGATGCTGCAGGGTTGTGCAGGGACTGAAGCATCTCTCATGCCAGGAGAGGCACAAACTGACCCAGAGGAAACTCCACCTGCATGTACTGGGGAGAGAGCAATGGCATAACAGCACAAACATTGCCCAGTTTCCTTTTTCCCCACGTGCTTTTAAAGTTGTTTTTTTATTTGTCCTACTCTTGAGAGGAAAATGGGTCAGCAAAGGGCACAGCATTTCACATCCATCCCAGCAGATGTTACTTTTGCAGCCACCGTGGCAGAGGACACTCCCCTCCTGCCAGGAGGGTTCCTGCCTAAGGTCAGGGTACATTTATCCTCCCTCCCCTGCGACTAATTTCTGTGTTACACACTGGCAGAGCATCAGGACACCCAGCAGTGATTCAGATGCAGTTTTGAAGCACATCACATACCACAGCAATCTGTCATTGCCGCCTAACAGGGCAACAGCACACATGATGGGGAGTATGTGACCCGGGGCTCTTTCTGGACCGAGAAGCAGTTGGAGTGATTCAAGGGCAGGGAACACCCAGACAAAGGGCTCTCTCCTCTGCAAGGCAAGGGCAGCGCTGGAGCTGATGCTTCCCCAAACCCTAGAAACAGCTTTAAAAAGGATTTTAGGGTGCCTCCCATTGAGAACTCCCTTTCCTTTTGTACCCTTGGCAGAGGAAGAGCTTTCATCCAGAGCAGGGCACTGCTTCACTGTGGATCGAGCCTTCCCAGAAGTACCAGGCATCACTGTGTAGGAGTGGGTGGGAGGATGCTCTTCTGTCAGCAACAAAGCCCTCAGATGAACTCAGCTGCCAGGAACTGCACCATGCGTTGTGAAATCCTCATTTTACTAAAACATGAAGAAGCTTACCCAAGGACAAACGTTCTCGACTCTGCTGAGCCATTCAAAGGAAGCTAAAGACCATGACTAAGAAAATGGGATCAAAGAATGAAGAGACTGCCCATTCTGTGAAGGAGAAGGGTCAGCTCCAGCAGGACAGACTCCACCTTCCCAGGAACAATCCTGGACACATCCATAGTGCAAACTGTGGCACCGGGGCCCCAAAATGCTCACGTTGGCCCTGGACCCAGGGCAGGGATTGGGGATGCTCTCAGCACAGGGTGCTGTACATCACACAGGATGTTTAACCAACTTGATTAGGGATGGGATTTTACTGCTGATAAGAGTAAAAAATAATTACTGCTGAAATTCAGACAGTAAAAAAAAAAAAAAGATATTTATAAAAAATATCCAGGTTATTTGGAAAAACCCTCTTAAGATGCCTGGTGTACTGCAGTGTTTAACCACCTTCCTTCTCCAAGCAGCTGCAGCAGGTAGGGCCTATTTCTTCAGTCCCTTGCTTCAGGTGTTTGCACATGTGGCAAACAGCTTTCAAGTGCAAAAGGGGGAAGCATTTTCTTCCCTGCATCAGTATAGAACATAATTTGAGTCCAGAAATGAATATACCACTATTTCTACACAAAAATATTCTCACTGTAAAGCAATATGGAAAGCTCAATGCATTTCATCTGATGCAAGGTTAAAAATGCAAGGAGATCACAGATCTAACTACTTAAAGTTACTGTGGTAGGACAGATACCCTGTGTAGTGTTTGCCCCAGGTCTTTAAATCCAATAGACAACTTCATAGCTGAAACCCAAAATTCAGTGCTGACTTTAAAAACAAGGAATGCTTTAGAAGCACGTAATGAAGAACTGTAAGTGCAATTTAGCCTTCTTGGGACAGGAAATGTCAGGTTGTTCCCAGATAGGATGTAGCTCAGCATATGCAAGCACTTGTCCTGCAATTACCTCTGGTTTTTTGTTTGTTTTTCTGTTTGTTTTTTACAGTAGTTTCAACTGCATACATTTTCTTGAGGGTAAACCAGACCCAGAGTAGTAAGTCTTGCCCTTTAAATCCCCACCTGTGACGAAGCTTCTCTTTACAGCCGAGTGCCAGCACCAAGCTCACACAGCCGTTTTACACCGTCTCATAAAATAAGGGCTGCAGGGGCAGGCTGCTGATCCTTCATCCTTTCTTGTGGAAGTCACTGTATGGAAACCTGCAGCTTAGCAGCACTTAAAAAGCCAAACCAGGACAAGTGTGACATGGTGCTCAGAAAGAAATCAGTTTTCTGTTACTATATAAACCCAGAGCTCCTCAACCTGTGGAACACCATGTGCCATCCTACTCCTTCCTTCCACTACCCTGGAAAAGTTACTGGCAACTCCCATACAAAGATTTAACTAGGTGTGAAAACCACAGTAAGACAAGAGATAATGGAGGCTGCTGATTAGAAAGAGCACAAATGCATGGAGAGCAGCTGTCTGTCCCATCCCAGCACAGGATCAGAGCAATCATCAAGTAAAGGTCAAGAGGCTGCAGGTCCATGGGGTCCTGTAACTACTCTTAGTCCATTAGAAAAGTGTAGGAATTGCAAGACAGGAGAAAAAAAGTCAAGGAACTTAAAAAGCTGAGAGTACAGTGACAGATGTAGCTTAGTGTCTCCCTGCTCTTGTTTTCTAGGTCCTCCCTGCTCAGTCACCATTGGAGCTCTGATAGCAGGCTCAGGGATATTCTGGTCAGACCTAAGTATTTTCAAATCTTGCACAGACTCTTCCTGTAAGTGGAGGGAAGTTCATGAATTTGAATAGGCAAAATGATACTGAACAAGTAGGAAAGCAGCCCTGGAGAGTTACATTAGCAACATATGCAGATAAAGATGTACTCTTTTCTAAAAAAGGACAAAAATAAGAAAACCCAAGTAGACTAAACAGGATTTCACTGCCTTCTCTAAGTGTATGGTTACCTACAGTCACCCATTTAAAGGTCTCCCTGTTAGAGGTGATAATCTGCTAACAGCTCACCCCACTCAAAGCTCAACAACATTACCAAGAGTTTTATTACACATCTTGCTCCACTTGTACAGTGCTGCTGAATGAAGGTTCTTGCTCCTGCTGCTGTACAACTTGCACACAGACTTCTCTATGCACTGGGTTTACACATGTGGAAGTACTGCATTTACAGAACCACTCTGCAACACAAAATGAGGGTGATTTTTACTTCTGGGCTTTAAATATCATTCCAGAATACATAGCATAAGTGTTGTAGTCTCTTTTCAACCCACAACTTACACTTGGCAAAAGTAAGTAGGAAAAGGAAAAACAAACTTATTTTATTTTTTTTTTTCACTTTTTGAAAGCATTTTACACAGGTTTTGATCTTCAGAATACCTTAGAATCAGTAGAAAAAAAAACCTAACTGAACAGTTTGTCTTTACAATAGAAACCTTTCAGGAGTCAAAATTGAGACTAAAAAAATACATGCAAAACATACTCCTTTCAAAACACAACTTGAAACAAAGCACCAAACTACACAAATATGCAGAATGAAACAGCATTTAACATCACAGAAGTAGTCTTCATAAAAGGTGTAAAAGTCACCTATTCACTAGGCACTGTTCACTTGTTTAAACAGAAGAGACAATAAAAATATTGTCCACAAACTTGCAATTTCAACTCAAAGGCTGTAGCTAGAAATTCCTCTATGTGTCATGCTTTAATAGCGACCTGAAAGAAAAAACAAAACACACACACTATTAGACTTCCCAAGACTGACACCTGTAAGAGTGCTGTCTAAATTCACTGCTACGCCTCAAATCTCCATCAAATTCAAGAGCCTGATGATTTATCTATGAGAAAGTCCACCAGTGAGTACAGTGTGTTCCCCAATTCCCACTGCAGAAGGAGAATTCACTTCATAGCTGTTCCCCTGGTTGCCACCTTCCCTTCCTATCGGTAAATGCAGTTACACTTGTTTTCATGTGGACACAAATGGTGAACATCAGAAAACAACCTATTCTTTCTCTCTCTATCCATTACAAAGGGAGCATGCTAGGAATGGGATTGTGTTTTATTAACTTTCTGCTATCAAAATGCAGATTTATTTTCCACGCAGATAAGCAATTCAGGAGAGAAAAAAAAAACATGGTGTCTGGACCTCGGATGAAGTTCACCTCTTTAACAACTTAAGTTGGGAAATTTACTTTCAGTAGTAGAACGTGTGATATTTGGGGATTCAGCCTTGCTATCCTGAGGGGTAACCAAACTGTCAACATACTACAAACTCCTAACAGTTCCTAACTGTTTCAGAAGAAGAAATGATAACTCAGACTTTAACAGGTGGCATAATCTAGTTTGGGTTTTTTTTTTCAAGGTAAATATTTGTTCTGTCTTCAAGGTTGTCAGTACCCAATGAAACATTCAAGGGAACTGTTTAAAAAAATCCCCACAACTAACTACACTGAAGTCAAATAGTCTTTACAGACATAAAAGCTCAAAAGAAGTTCAGGAGAAGTGGAAATTTGCCTTTGACATAGGAGCCCCGAGGCTACTTACGAGGTGAATAGGACCGAGACCTGGATCGAGATCTGTAGCCCCCGCGGCTGTAGTATGGGGATGGTGATCTCCTCCTGGGAAAGAAGGCAACAGAAAACCCCTTCGTTAGTCTGGGGCAGATGGGTGGCAGCAGTTTTCTGTGGATACTTCTGACTTGATGCTGGTATCAAGAGTGCACTTGGGAAAGCTAACAAGCACATAAATAGCTGACCAACATTTCTGCTAGATAATAAAGCAAAGATTTATATTTTCTTAATACTCTTTTTATTATCAGGTCAGAGTAATATTACTTTGGACTAACAGAAGAAATACAAGCTCTCGTGCATTCACAATTTGACTACATGTGATTTCACTGTTTCAAGCCAGGAGCATCCTAACCAAACAGTGTGAGCCAAATCACACTTATTTAAATTACATTCAGAACATTAACTTTTTGGCATAAATCACTAGTTTTTCCTGTACAAAACTGCACTAACTGGTCCCTACACTAATCTCACCCCTTTACATCGTGATAAGGGAACCTCTGAAATTAACTGCACTGCTAACTGAAGAGCTGCAAGTACTTCACATCCACCCAGTTTCAATTAATGTGTTTAAAGATATCCTAGACTTGAGTCATAGAAGACTCAAAAAATACCACATATAAGAGTATCTCCACTAATAACCAAACACTGAAAGGTTTCCTGTCATACCTGTAGAACTGATCCCTGTCTTGAACAGCTCTCCATCCTCCTCCTCCACCGCCGCCACCCCCTCTGTGAATACAAAAGCAGAATGGCTTTTGAAAATTTTTAAAATCAACAAAAAGTTCACTGTACAAGCAAAAAGCATCATCAAGCTTAATAAAATGGTATGAAGACAAGAAAACATTGTTTCCTACACTGGATAATGCTGAATTACTTCATTATCTTTATTTTTATGTATTCCTGGAATGAGCTGGCTAAACTCAGTGTCAAGAAGCAGTTCAAGAGGACTCATGTTCCAGCTGACCAATACTGTATTTTACCATGTCAAACTCTACAACAAGCAGCAATTTAAGATTGGTACATAGCCTTCATTTCTAAGACCACTTCTATTCCCAGATGCTTACCCACTCAAGGCAAGAAACTTCCCCCCCCCCCCCAAGTAGCAAGATCAATTCACTGTCCTGAGGGAAAAGTCAATTCCAAGGTGGAGACAGAGAAAAAACCCACACCCTTACATTTTAACACTTGACAGTCACGTTTAGGGCATTTAAGAACAGAGGTACAACGTCTTACACAGAAGCTGCCTAGAACTGAAACAATATTGTGAAATACTGTAATGTATCAAGTGGTTGGGCTAGTATCTCCACACACAGATATGGTGAAACGTTACCAGGAAGAGACTGAATCAAGTTTGGATTATGGAACAGTCACTGCCACAGATGCCTCACAGCAGCTCAAAAATGCCATGTATCATAAAAAGGACAAAGAATCCTCCAAACACCACGCTTTCCATCAGCACGTCTCCTTTTTTTGTTTTTTATTTTTGAATTTTAAAAGTCTTCTCCATTTGGCAGACAGCCAGCGTACAAACTGTGGGGCTTTTTTAGGTTACTTCTTAGTTTACAGATCCTTTTCCAGAGAAGATTAAGCATCCCATGGCAACAAGCAGAAATTAAAAAGTACTAACATGACATTTCCTATTTGAAATCAAATTTCCCTCAAGGCTTCACTGCACAGAGGGCAAGGCAGGCAAAGTAATTGTTACCACTTGACTTTCTAGGGTGGAGTACTAGTATGCAATGCTTACTGCATCTTTAACAATTCTAACTTTCCCCTCTTCAAGGAAGCAGTCACTACACCACACTAATCTCTCCCTCAAACAACCAAGATCTGCAGGATGAGAAAGGAGGCAGACCATGTTTTTAAAGCAGCCACACACAAACCATCTGTGGTTTACTTTCACTCTTTCAATATCTGCTATGAAAAGACATGGAAAAGTTTTTGCAATGAGCTTTAGAACACTGTAATAGGAGGCAAAGGAGGAGAGATAACCACGCTCAGTCACTGATGCTGACCCTAGAGCTATCAATACATTGTATTTTCTTGTACACCGAGAAGAAACAGAAGAGTTTGCTGAGAGCTAAGATCACAGAATTTATTTTGAGCTATAATGTGGTAATTCAACTTGAATTCATGTATTTCCATGAATACCTGGTTGCCATCAGGGAACAATCATAAATCCACCCACTGCTGCTGCATTAAAGCTTTGCATACCACTTAGGAAGAGCACTACTATAGAATTCTGCAGCTACAGGAATATTCACTAATTGCAAAGAGAAAAAATGAACTCCTATCTGTGTCCAACTTAAGTGTCCCAGAAAGCATGAGGATTTCACAGAAGCAAGTGTTAGCAGTGGTCTTGCTGGAAAATGCCGAGACAAACTTGTTCTATCATCAAATCAATTACACACCAAATACATTTTCAACAGATTTTATATCAACTTTACTAGCCCTCTGAAAATATATATTGCAAGCTGAATATTCACCTTTCAGCCAACTACTGTGCTGTCGAGTTTAGACTGAAGACAAAAAGAAACATGAGATGAGAGTCCTTCAAGTAAAACACACACATCTAACTGGAAGGAGTAAGCTACTTTTTTATGCAAGTGTCCAATACAGAACAAGTATTGTTCCAATCCCTGATTCCTTATTTCTGGCAATACCCAAGATGCCATAATTATTAATGGGGGATACTGGTAACAACACATTTCCCACTTTGTCTACTGCAATATGCTCAAAATGTAAGTTGGCCCTATAATACCGACTACAAATACTAGACCTGCACCTGTTCTCAGCACCACAACTTAATGCAAATTAAAAAACCATTATGGATGAACTCATGCCACAGATGAAACATCACAAAGCATTTTTCACCATGACCGATCCGATTTGTACTAAGCAGTCATTTTGGTAAAGATTTCACAGCAAGATTCCAGAATGACAGCGAGCGCAAAAAATATTCTGGCACACTTATGTAGGATGAGACTTCTATAGGTAGAAATGTAGATGAGAAAACACAGTGCAAAAAGCAGCTGAATATTACAAATACTGACTCACCTGTATGATCTGCTGTAATAGTCACGATCATCATACCCTCTGTCATACCCTCTGTCATAGTAGTCTCGTCGTCGTGAGCTGCCACTACAAGCAGTGAAAGGATTACATTTAGTAAGACATGCAATGCTGTTGGCAGCCATTTTTAGTACACGCAGTCATTGAAGTATACATCATCATCTGACTACAGCAGCGGGCAGAGGAAGGGCAACAGACATCTATCTGGACTTCTACAAGGCCTTTGACACAGTCCTCCACAAAATTCTTCTCTCCAAGTTGGAGAGGGAAGGATTTGATGGATGGACTGTTCCGTGAATAAGCAATTGGCTGGATGGTTGCATCCTGAAGGTTGTGCTCCATTGCTGGATGTCCAGATGGAGATCGGGGACAAGTGGTGTCCCTCAGGGGTCTGTACTGGGACCACTGCTGTTTAATAACTTCATCAATGATACAGACAGCAGAATTGATTGCACCATCACTAAGGTTGCAGATGACAACAAGCTGAGTGGTGTGGTCAATATACCAGAGGGACAGGATAACGTCCAGAGGGACCTGGAGAGGTGGGCCCAGGTGAACCTCATGAGGTTCAACAAGACCAAGTGCAAGGTCCTGTCTCCGAGTCAGAACAATCCTCATTATCAATACAGCCTGGGAGACCAGGTGATAGAGAGCAGCTGTGCTGAAAAGGACTTGGGGGTTGCAGTGGAGGAGAAGCTGGACATGAGCCAACCATGTGCACCTGCAGCCCAGAAGGCCAAATGCATGCTGGGCTGCATCAAAAGAACTGTGGCCAACAGATCGAGAGGGGTAAATTCTGCCACTCTACTCTGGCAAGGCCACACTTTGAGTACTGAGTCCAGCTCTGGAGCCCTCAACACAAGAAGGATATGGATGTAATTGAGCAGGTCCAGAGGAGGGCCATGAAAAAGCTGGAGAAGGCCTGTTTACAAAGGTGTGTAGCAATAGGACAAGGGGCAATGGTTTTAAATTAGAGAAGGGTTGATTTAGAATGGACATTAGGAAGCAGTTTTTTACTGTGAGAGTGGTGAACACTGGAACGGGTTGCCCAGGGAAATGGTGCAGGCCCCATCCCTGGAGACATTCAAGACCAGACTTGATGAGACTGAGAAACCTGATCTAGTTGAGGATGTCCCCACTTACTGCAGGGGGGTTGCACTAGATGACCTCTGAAGGTCTCTTCCAGATTAACTTACTAAGTGGGTCTTCCCATATAGATTCCAGGGGTAGGTGTGTGAGGTCTTTTTGTTATGGAGAAGTCTACCCGGATTCTTCTTCCATCCAGCTCCATTCCATTGGCACGTTCCTTTGCCTAAGGAGTAATAAAATACAACTAGCTACAGGTTATGAATTTTATTACCAACAGAAGGTTCTAACCACTGCTTCAAGTCCTAAAATGGCTCTGTTAGGATGCATGTCTAAGTTTCACTTGCGGCTTATATGTAACAAGAAACAAACTCCAAGACATTCTAGGCCAGATAGATATAAGCTTCAGTGACCACTTAAGTTGTGATTTATATTGCATAAAAAGCCTGAAAGGAACACAATTTTACAATTGTTTCAGTACCTCTATTTCTGACATGATTAAGAGGAACCTTTGAACAAGCTTATGTAGGAAGATGTATCTACTCCAATATGAGACATGATGCAAAGCAATTAGAAGTTAAGAAAAACTTAGGTTGATTTTTTTCCTCCAATACATTCTCCATAACCTTGAATATAGTAATATGAATTGTAAGTAGATCTTAACTAAAAACCAAACAAAAAACTGCCCAGGACCTACATCCAAAGCTCCAACTTAACATGGAAGCTTTCATATCAAATTTGTAAAAGATGAGCCTAGAGACTTTAAGTAGTGGGATTTATGCAGAATATAAGCCTAGTTACAGCCCATAAGTGAACTGCTCTGCAAGGGCCAGCCTGAGTGCAGAATTCTATATCCATCAACTGTAAAATCCCCTGTTCATTCTGCAGCACTTGTAAGTACAAATCCCATAGTTTGTTATATGGTATTGACACCACTTCAATTTACTGAAGCCCTTAGGGTTTACCATGGACATGTGCAGGCACCAGGAAGTCATGCACAGCCTGGCCTTTTATTTTCAAAAAATATTCCCTTCCACAGCGCTTTGCTCTGAAAAGGGTAAGTCAGTAGAATGCATGTTAGTGCTCCTGCAGAGAGCTCGGAAAGCGCTGTCTGGTCCACTCCAAACATGCCTGTTATTAAATCTAAGCTCACACGTGGAGTTAAGTCTCATCTCATCATTAAAGCAGAGACTGTGTTTCTGCTTTTTTTACTTATTGGCATACTTCGCTCTATGGTTAGCCTGAAGTTTGTTTCTGTGAATTCCACAATAGCTCATACTGCACAGGATTCAGCATTCATACCTCTCCACTCTCTCCTCTGGTACACAGTAGGTATCTTAAAACTGACGTTTATTATGAGGTGCCAAGTATTTTTTAGGCCCCGAGTTTCCTTAGCCTATATCCCATTAGAGAATATACATCCCAGAAACTAAGAACATGGCACATATGCTATACATTCTGTACTCCAACCTACCTCCTTAGCATCCTCAACGTTTTCAAAGTACACAAATGCAAATCCTCTTGAACGCCGAGACTGCTGATCATACACAATGGAAACATCAGCAATTGGACCATACTTGGAGAAAACTTCTCTCAGATCTCTTTCTGTGGTGTACAGACTCAATCCAAACACGCCAAGACAGCAATTTGGGTCAGGATTTGCCTAAAGGAAGGGACAGATAGATAGAAGCAGTTTTAGTCTAGTATCTAGCTGCGGTACAAGGTATTTCACAAGCTTTGACTGTCATGAGCTTCAAGACAAAATTAATGACGAGAAGATACTGAGATTCTGGTTGGGTTAACTTGCTAATAGACACTATCACAGTCAGACCTACAGATATACAAGCCTCCTTTCACAAAATTACTTCCATTTCCTAGGGTACTGTACAAACTACAGTTACAGCACATAACGGGCACTGTATTTTAAGTTTTCCCTCCAATGGCTACCTGATGACTGTCAAATATAGGTATAGATAACTATATATCCCAAGGCTGGGATCACATCTTAATTTCTATTAATTATGACTTTCTGACACACACACACACCCTCCTCCACCCCCCCCCCAACTTCAGCACAAACCACACTGCACTCAGCCACCTGAGCCTGTAAAGCAGCTAAAAGCAAGCTGGTTTGCTTTCTAATCAAGAAAAGCACAAATGTTTCTACTTCCTAATTCTATCCCCATCCTTCACCGCATACATTCATTTGCTCATTTATCACAGCAGGTATAGTGACAGCAGCCTGCACTGGCAGCATTTCTAAAGGCATGTTAAAAAAACCCAGACAAACAAGCAAGACACCTCCACCCCACAATCCTAAGCTGTGCATCTCCATAAGCTTATCAGAAACCAAATGACAATTAACCATGGCAATATCTTAACTAGTCCTAAGCAGGAAGCAGAATGTTCTTCTGGAAAACCCCAATGAAGTGATTTCAGGCTATATCCAGCACTATGTATGAGTCACCTACTTGTGCAGCAGACATACCCTGTTTCCAATGTGACGTCTGCGAGTAGACATGGGGGAATGGCTGTGACTGTGTCGTCGACGATAATCCCGACTGTAAGACCTACTTCTGGATCTCCTGTGAGAGCGGGAACGAGAGCGGGATCTTGTATAGTGTCTACGGGAGCTCCTCCTTGATCTAGATCTGAGGAAAAAAAAAAGAAAAAGGTAGTGTTGGGTTTGACTTTTTTTCTTAACCCTTCCAAAATGTCAGATATTCACAAACAAAACCACCAAATAACGATTTTCAAAGAACTGCCATGTCAGATGATTCAAATGCAATCAATTTAGTCACTACTCTCAAGGACTGTGTGCTTAATCTTTAAAGTTACATTACCATAGATGCTCACAGAGCATTTCTACTGCAGAACAGAAACCTCAATTTCCATTTTAGTTAGCTTTTAATTCTGCAATACCTTTTAACTTTAACTAGACTATATTGGTTTGACTCAGTATATGCTTAGAATATTCACGGTAGCATTTAAGTAAACATAGCAGGGGTGGCTTTCTTTTAAAGACAACAGAGAAAGAGAACAGGAATATATGAATTAACAAAGTATGCATGACTGCACAAGTGCACTTTGGTTATTCTAACACTCAGAATAGCATTGCTTTCAGTGACACTGAAAAGCAAATACACTTTAATACAGTGCATAATTATAAGCACAGAATTCTAGCAAATGCCCCTTAAACAGAGCTGAAAACCACTGAAGAAATTAAATCCATCTTCCAGTATTTTGACAATGATTTAATATTTTGCTGTTTGTGAATGTTTGTACGTTCACGCTTCAACTGTACTTAAGCAAAGGTGCAACTGGGCACTAATTTCAGCCTAGCCCTCCTCATAACAATTGCAGAAATGTTTCCTAACAGCACTAGGTCTATGGAGATGAGGTTCTGAAACACTTCAATTCCTTCTACTAAACCCTCAGCCCTCCCAACACAGACAATCTTAGCTGACAAGCTAGGCAGACACTTAAACTGGAGTATTATGTCTGAGTTTGGCCTGCTGATAGCAGTCACTGAATAATCTGCATTCCACACAACTACAGAGAAAAGCCCTGCATGGCTAATAAGTGCAGTGAACAGTTTCCTATTCAAAGGCTCTTAGTCATAAACTGTTAACCTTCAGACTCTTGTTTGTGTCTTAAATGTCCTTCCTCTAGTCTGTGGAAGCCAAGGTAGCCGAGCGCTGACTGAGACCATAAGCTACCATCATTGCACAACTGTGTTCACAGTAACACCGCTGCTACGTTGCCATGAATTAAGCTTTTAACTTGAACCAGTTCTACTCCTGAGCATTTAACAGCTTTTTCCACAGACAGAATTTCTCACTAGCCAAGTGACACTGGACAGTCAAACTGCACAATGTACATTCTGTACATTACAAGCCTGCTTAAAAAAAACACCCAAACAAATGCTTTCAACCTCACCAGAACTGAGCCAGCTAAGTTCTGTCTTCCTCAGCTTGAAACATGTATACATGTCTAGAAGAAATTACTGCAGTGTGTCCTGTTACAGTATTTCTGCTATGTATATAGGAAGAAAAAACACACAAAAAAACAACCCAACAAAAAAACCCAAACACCAACCAAATCAACAAAACCAAACACACACAAAACAAACAAAAGAAAAAAACAACCCCCAACAAACAAACAAACAAACAAACCCAACCCACAAAACCAAACCAACCAACCACACTATTTTTGGTAACTGACAGTAAAAAAATGCCAAGAGGTAACTTCCCTGAGGCAGGGAAGACAGTAAAGAAAGAGAGAAATAATAATTAAAAAAAAAGTTCAGCATGTGTATAAGAACACATTTCAACCACTGACAGAAAAAACTGAGAGCAAACACAGAACTGAAGGTCCCAGGTAACGGAATGCACCCGTTACGCTGAACAAGAAAGAGCTGGACACTTACAAGGCTCATTTTAAATAGGCACTACTGGTATTGCTGCCTTAGATGTCATACTGCCATTATTCTCCTTTGCTGCAAATCCACCGCAGATGAAAATCCTGTTCCTTCCTTTAGAATTATTTAGACTTCAGAGTCAGCCAAAGATAACAAGCTTGCTATGCTGCTGCTGAAAACTTCAATAAAAGCAGATTTTTAAATCAAGTACATCCACAGCCTAACTGATAAATAAGCCAGGAGCCAGATTTGTTACCAAATCAAAGTTTAATTTATAAAGCTGGTAACTCAAAAATACATTTGCAACAGAAACTACCAAGAAGGATGAAAAGTCCTCACAAGGGTTTTTCCTCTGGTGAGAGCCAGAGTTAGATGACCTGCTCACGATCACATCCAAATGTGTGACAGCACTAAAAGAGATTTAAGTATGTTGGTTCCAAATATGTGCCTTGACAGAATTCTGCCCAAATCTACTAATGAACACACTCACTCTGCAATTTACTTCCAGTATTCCCATCCATAGGGATTTTCAAGACAGCTGTTAAATGCTCAGGAAGGCATAAGCTTCTACTTCCTACTTTTTGATTAACAAAAGTCAGTTTCTGGGCTATTATTTAAAGGATGATCTCTTGTAAAGTAGATAACATGCCACGTCTCTTGTAAATTCTAGGTCTTATATTTTCTTCTTCCAGCATTTTATACAATTTGTGATTACATTCTTACACAGTATTATGATTATTCTGCATGTGAGAAACACAGTGCTTCAAAGAGTAAGGAATCCCTAGAGGTTAGAGATTACAGTGCAGGACATGCTGGGCTGGGTCCTGACTTGCTTGTTATTTTAAAATTAAACAGTTCCCCAAAGGTGTTTTGCTGTCTCTGTGCTCATAAGTTTTCAAAACCCAACTGGATAAAGTCCTAAGAACATGGTCTGAGCCCAAAGCTGACTCTACCTATGAATCTCTCACCACTAATAATTCCAGTTCACTCTAATTTCATACTACCTAAAGCAATATTACTCTACCAAGTATTTATTAATTTAATTTGACCTATTTGCTTTTGCATTACAGGGATTGTGAAGTGCTTAATTTCACACTTCCGACAATGTCTGAAGTACAGAGAAAAGACAAGCCGACTCTGTTGTCAAAACTTCCCATATATTTTCCTTCTTACAAGCCTTTCAAACCTATCACTTTGATCTTGCAAGAACTAAACACAGTAGCTGACAGTATTTTCCATCAAGAGTGACTGCCAATAGCATGTCTTCCAGAGTTGTCATGCTTCCTCCAGCCTGACCCCCCCAGGCTCCGGCAAGACTAATTCACTGGTTATACATGTAAGTATTGTCAACAGCTCAACTGGAAACCCTGTTGCTGAAATCCATGTTTTTTAACCTGATTGCTTACAAACAAGGAAAGGAACTATCAACACTTTTGTATTCAGCACTCAATTACCTAGACTCTTAAGAAAATACCATCATTCATCCATTTACAGATTGTTGCCTGTGCACCATTAAATATGTACATCTTATATGACACATCTGCTAAAATCAATGTCTTATTCTAGACTTTCAGCTATTTCATGTCTCAGTTACTTATCTGAACAGTTAAGATTGATTCTGTCATTGCGCACAGCTTGTTTAGCAGATGATTAAAAGGATTGGTAATACAGTGCAAAATGCATTTTCATAAGGCACATTTACATTGCCATGTAACAAATACAATAAGCAAGCGACTTTCTCCACAACTTCTTTTGAGAGCTTGGAAAGCTGTCTAACCTTTAAAATTAACAGGCTGGAAAGCTTTAAAGTTAAAATATATATTTAAAAAGCCAGACACGTCTGTTGAAATTCCTGTTTAACACTTTTTCCATGGAATATACCCTTAACTACTCCAGAAAAAAAAAATCCCTTCCAATGAGAAATATAAGACATTAACATGATCTAAAACGGAAAATCCACTGATGCACTTCTTTCTTTTAATAAACAGAAAAAACTAAGATCTAGAGTTCCTAATGCTTCACGCTCAGAAACCAGCCATTTCCTAAGACTTAAAAGGCAGGTCACCTCCAAACTATCATCAGAGATAAAAGCCTCAATAGCCAACAACCTGTTAGAAAAAGCTTCAAAAAGATCTTCAAAAAGAACTTGATAGTTCAGCTTTTCAAACCCTGAAATCACACATGCCCCTCTAGATTCCACATGCACACATCACCTCTTAGTTATCTCTGGAAACAGGACCAGGCCAAACCGGATTTCAGTTCACCTCTGACACAATTATCTGACTTGTAAAGAGGAGGAAGAGGTAAAAGAAGAAAACTCACCTGGATTCAGACCTGGATCTAGATTTTGACCTGGAACGCCTGGAATCCTCCTTAGATCGAGATCTTGCAGGGGTGTGCCTCCCCGACTTGCCAGACCCATGAGCACTTCCGCTTCTGGAAGCAGAACGGGATTCCTGCACGCAGATATTGAAAGCCTAATTTGTACACAATTTCTCGTTTACCTAAGGTCTGTAAACAAGCTCCAGTGAAATAAATGGTAAAAATTCATATCTATGTGTCCGGGCAGTTGGCATTAGAACTGCCTAGATTTTTAAGAAGATTTTTTTTTTTTTCTTATTTTTTTTTTCCCTGGTAGACACTTCTTTACCCTGCATATACTTTTGCTATTAAACAGATAATGCATGCATGTTTAGCAAAATATACAGGGACACATAAACAGACTAGTAATTACTTAGCGTAGTGCTTTCAGATTCCAGATTACTTCTTATCTTAACTTCATTTTTATTCCTTTTCTTCATTCTTCCGTTTCAAATTCTGACTTCTTTCATCTTCCCCACTTCACACAAATTGCTCAATATTCTACAAGTGGGACTTCTGGTCTGATAATTAGCATGCATTCACTTTCTTTTTTTTCAAATTTCAGCTTCACTTATTCCTGAGCTTCAAATAATTCTCATTTATAAAACTTGTCAAATGGCGACTTCCGCATTTTCCTTCTTCAACATTAACCTTAATAGAAAAAGAACAGGATGAAGAATATTTAAAAACTCCAGGATAAAATCTAGTGCCAAAACTGAAACTAGAAAAAAAATGTTTTGTGCACTTTTACTACATATGCAGTTCAAGAATGGAAACTACCAAATGCCCTGCTATTTTATAAACAGATTCAGGCAATTCAGTTTAACTTAGTACTAAGGAACTGGATTTGCTATTTAGGCCTATGTTTAATAGCAAATGCACAGTGGATTAACTGAATACCTACTAACAATTAGGCAACTAGCATTAGTAAACTCGGAATACTTTTGCACTGTCAGCCACATACTTAAGACAAAATCAACAAGAAGTGACTTAAGCAAGGTCCCTACTGCGGCCAGAGACAGCAAACTTGATGTGCTTTTTGAATGCAGAAAGCACAATGCCCTTGGTCTTTCAATGATCTACAATTATATTGCTTTCTGGGAGAATTCTTGCAATTTAGCAGGCCTAGGCTGAAGGTCCATGAGCACACTCACACCTACATTGCCTACACATATACAGGTATCATGCTTACAAGTAAACCTTAATTTTCCACTGGCCAAAAATGCAATTCTGTACAACACACTCACACACTGTTCTGAAACAATATCCCACCTACTCTATTAGTTACTCTTAATCCTCTTTGGTAATGACATAGCCTAGTTATAATTTTCAACTTTTATATAGAAATATTTTTACTGTAATGCTCAAGTTCAGTCACATAGCTTAAACAGTTTAAACACACTAGGAGGTATTCTTTATTTCAAGATTAGAGAAAATTTAAAATTCATCACCAGAATTCTATTTTTTTCCTGAAAACAATTTTAATTGCATCAATCCTGATCAAGAACTCTCACTAACAACACTGGAGTACCAGATTTTTCTCAAAAATCACTCTTCTCTTTGTAACATCTCCTAAACCTGAACACTCAACCTAATGGGCATTCTGTACTGAGCGCTACAAATTCATTCGCCAATTGAAAATTTAATTGTGCTTAAACCAGTTCCATACAACTTAAAATAAAATTTAGCTATTTGCAATTGCCTAGGATACAACACAGGGAGAGAGGGGGAACGGAAGAAACACAACTTGCAGGATAAAGCAGCTTTCAATTAATCCAAGAGCAACAGAAATAACAAAGTTGGTCAAGGTCAACTTCTACCAAAATGCTTAAAAAAGTTCTCTAACCTACAGCTACCTCATAGACTAATGCTGCAAAGGGCAGTGCAAACTTTAAGAACTAATTAAAGGTACAAATAAATTTAACCTAAACCCATTACTACCATCAAACAAAAAGAATCCATGGAGACGACTTCTAAGTTAATGTATTAATTGAGACATGAGAAGCTTTCAACTCTTTTCAGAAGAGTTTGACAAGGCAAGATTGAAGAAGGGCCAAAACCCAAAACTAAGGCTCTTATTTGAGGAAAAATACTTCCATTCACAAAAGATAATTCTCTTGACAGATTCAGGTTAAACAGAATGAGATGTGTCCAAACACAGGTGGTCTGATGCTGAACAAGACACAAGAAATCCGCAGTGGGAGACAAGCAGCAGGGAGAATCTTGCCCATATGCATACCCTATAGTCCTTTTAGATTTTTTAGAAGCTAATGAGCTTTGAAGAAATCAGTAGAGAAATGGTATTAGCACAAGCAAATGACCAATGTCTTCATCTATTTGATATGTTTTTTTGGATGACCTTTGCTATATTAAGAATGATGGAGAAACTGGACACTGAGGGTCTGAGAAGAAACTTAGGAAGAAAAAACCTTAGGACAACTATATATCTAAAATCAGAAAATTAATCTCCTTTGGACTTTACAACATTTACCAGTTTTTAAGCCTATACATGTTGTTTTCAGACTATCCTTCTTAGAAACAATTCTCTTCAATCTACTACATTTTACAGGATTATGCCACTTCATTACTCCCAGACTCAAAGGAATTCATTGCACCTCTCCTGCTCTGGATACTACTGAGGCTGGTCATAACCCTTAAAATTTCAACGTTGTTACCCTTCCCTCCCCACCCTAACTCCCAGGAAACCTCCCTACCCCAAATTTTAAGCACCAGGAGCTTGCAGCACTCCAAACTAAACTTATGGCCTATGTTATACTGACAACACTGAGGGTTTACACAAGCCACTCCCACAGCTCATTTAAATTGGAGAGTTTCTACTTCTTGGTTTTGTTCTTTTTCTACTTTTTGCTCTTTGTCTTTGTGAATTTTAAGGTTTTTAAAAATGCCTAAGTAGGCTTCTGTCATGAAATGTGGAAGGAGAGAGAAAAAACAATCTTCCTTATCCTACCTATATTCAAACACTGCTGGTAAACAGATCAAGACTGGTGTTTGCTATAAACATTTTTTTCTAACCTCGAGATCTAACCAGCAGATCCTCTGATCTTTTGTCAACAATTCTTCCCCTTCATCAGGTATTACTGGAATTCAGGTGGAAGCCCCGAAGTCCAGGCTTAACATCTCTAAGCACACTCCTAAAGACACATCACAGCCATCTGCTCTATAAGGAATGTCACAATAGCAGGATTCTGGGGGCAGAGATAGAAAAGGTTTCCACTGACAGAAGCAGCTGTAAGGTATGTAAATGAAGACCATGTGTTCTTTGCACTTTTGAGATCCCGTTTTTTCTCACAAGAATACAAGTTAGATTTTAGTTACTTACTGTAAGATACAGGCAAATAGAATTTAAAAAAATACTAATAATTTTAAATACCTATAAACATATGTTTCCACTTATCTTCCTAAGGAAAGGTGCAGCCTCACGTTACACATCAAATCTGCAGCCAGATTTATTCAAGATGTAATTGTGCTAACTTAACATTCCTTCAGCCTCTCTACTACTAAATTTAGCTGCTGATCCAACAGAACAATAACAGCTTTTGCCCTTTTCCCCCATGCACATGATCATCAGATCACTGCTGGGGGGGCGGGGGCTGGGAATGCACTCAGAGGGAAAGCAGAACAACCAAGTTTCCAAACTCCAGGAAAAAAAAAAAGTAGGTAGAAAAAAAAAGAGACAAGAATGCTTTTTGAAAAATCAAGCTGCTAGATCACTGCTATGAAGCCCAGCTTCCTCCCACCACCTGTAACACTCACACTGACCTTGGGGGTTCAATCAGTGCACCAAAATGTCAGGAAACTAATCCATCAGTAAAAAGCAAACTATTTTCTGATAACTTAAGGGTCAGAAATCAGCCCACCAAGAAGTCAGATCAAGTTCCAGCTCATGAAGGAGGAACACAGCAGCAAACTATCAGACTGTTTCTAACCTTCTCAAACTGCTTAGACCTTCTTCCACAGCTCAGTAATAAAACCAGCATTTCTGAAAATGTTTAAGTACCTTGTAAGTAGATCTATAAACTGAACATTTATACCATTCAAGTTACTGACAGGAAAACTAACAAAACCCCTGACTACCACGTTACAGTTTCTGATCACACACCAAGTCACCACTATCACTACACAAGATGAGACTATTTTTCCCTTTAACTAGCCTTCTTTCCAACTCTTCCATACCTGAATCACATCCACTTCACTGAGCATCATTCAATGAATGAAAACAAAACAAAAAAGTGACTTGGAAAACCGCAACGATTATTAGAGCATACCGACGGTATCTGAAGTATTGGTAGCAGTTAATAATTTAAACTCTTCACTTAAACGTTTCTAGAGTTTAATATCACTACAGAGTGTAAACTGTGAAAGAGAATTCCGAGTCTGAGTTTTGGTTTGTTGGGTTTTTTTATTCTTCTTTTCAAACTGGCCAGTTCAAATGTGTTGCTGCTGAAATAGCAAGTCCCATTACTTGTGAAAGCACCTGGTATTTTTTCTTCATCCGCAGTGTTGACTTTAGGACTCGTTGCTACACAATCAAGTCAAGCCTGCAAACCAACCCAGCTGGAAACGGCATCAGAAAAAAAAAAATAAAAATTTAGCTGATTTCATTCCCAGATCTGACTACACAAACACTAGAACAAGGGGGAAAGCAGGAACACATTTTCAGGAGCGTAATTCTTGTTGGCAGCATGGACTTGGAACAGCTTAACAGACAGTTGTAAAGTCATATCCTACATTATTTATCCAAACAGTTTCTATTCTGCAGAGACTTCGGTGCTTCCAGCTTGAAAAAGAAGAATGCCATCACCTACATAAAATTTAAGCCTTAAGCAAACAAAACCCATCATAAAAGCCACCAGGAACAGCAAGAGAAATGCCACTCTCTGAACTAGTCTGAAATCCCAGGCTTGTAGCTCTATGGTTTTATCTTTTGGTTTTACACACAGGTACACTGCACACAACTTACCTATTTACAATTCACAGAAGACCAGAAAAACTAATTTTAAGCCTTGGTGAAGACTGCCTGCGCATGATTTATGTATTTTTAAATGAAAGTATAGATAAAATAAAAAAAAAGTGTCTGGAACAGCAGCAACTGCTGTCTTAATGCACCCTACACAATGACGTTTCAAAAAGACTTTGCTATAAGGATTTTAACATTTCCACACTTTTCGATTGAAAATACAATGCAGGTTAACCCATCCCATTAAGCTACCATCTTAAACTGGTTCTCAGACTGACTTGCTCAATAACAATAAAACCAACTTTAAAAAAAAACCCTAACACACAAAAACCCACCTTGAGCTAGACAGAAGTACAACTGGTGTATTTTTAGTAAGGGAGTAGTAAGAGTGACATGAAGACATCAATGAAAAGATAATAGCAGGGGTGGTATGAGTCTATTCTTTAATTCCTATCTTTCAGCATTCGTTTCCATATAGCATTTTCAGCTTTCTGAAAGACTAAGTTTTTCTAATCTACCTTGAAGTAGAAACATTGACACTACTAAAGCTTACTGTAGTGAATCTAAATAAGAACAGGCCATATTCAATGAAAGATACTGGTTATTACATTCTCTGCATGTTTTGGTTTTGACACTTCCAGTGAAGGTTTAAAATCTAAACTTATCACCTCCATACTCTCTCTGATGCTGCAGTAAGTTAAGAAGCTACAGAATGATGCTGAAAAAAGAAGACCCCAAAACACGGTATTGACCTCTGCACTGCACCCGTCTGTTGAAGTAAAAATTAAGAAGAGCTCAAAGGAAAAAGACTGATTCACTGAAGACAACTATAGATAATCTGTATTGCAGAAATACATTATAAACATGAAGCTTTGCAAGTCATCTGATGCAACATTAGTACAATTCCATCCAGACAGTAACATCTAGCAGTACTGTGCAGTTTAAGAGAACATCTACTGCAGGTTTCACAAAACAAGGAATAGTGCTGGGAGTGTTCAGCTTGAGCTTTAGCCCTTCGACTACGGCAATCACATTTCAATTAAGAGACCAAGCCACATGGATGCGAGGCTACAACTATATCAAGAAGCAAAGTTAATATTTTACAAGCAATCGCGAGAAGCAGCAAATCAGAGCTCAATTTAGAAAGTAATTCACCAAAAAGGAATCGCAACGCATCTTTGGAGAGAGCACAACAAAGGCTCACCCTATTACTGGCTCGGATTTTCCTTCCCTACACAGACGTTAACGAAGAGGGCTGGGGAATGGAGGAGGCACCAGCCGAGGCCGCCGCCGCCCGGCTGCGAGCTCCGAGGTGCCGGAGAGGCCGCGCACCCCGATCCTCCTGCGGGTGGCACGGCGGAGCGGACTCGGTCGCCCCCTGCCCGCCGGCGCCCCAGGGGGACCTGGCAGCGGCCGCCCGGCCCCGCCGAAGTCCGTGCCCCACCACGCCCGGCACAAGGACGAGGCAGCTCCGCCGAGCGGAGAGGCGCCGGCGGGGGCGCAGCGGCTGGGCCCGAGACGCGCAGCCCCGCCGCCCTCGGCCATTTTGTCCCTCTCCAGCGCGACCGGTCTCCAGCCCAAGATGGCGCCGGGCAGACTCACCATGGAGTGCGCTGGCGGGCGGGCAGCTAGAGCGTCCCCGCCGCGCGCACACACCGCCTTCCCGGCCGGGCCAGCCGCCATCTTCCCCTGCCAAGCCCCCGGCCCCGCCGGGCCTCCCGCGAGTCCGACGGGGCCTCCTCACCCGCCGTGCCGCGGCTGCCCCTCTCGCGGCGGCTCCGCCACCCGCTCCGACCCGCGCGGGGCGGCGGGGACACGGGGACAGATGCCGCCGCCCGGAGGAGGGGGGGAAGGAGAAGAGAAAGGGGACTGCCGGGCAGCGCACTCAGGCTTCATGTATTACCCGCTCGCCGTAGTTCTGCTCCCCGCTGTCGCTCATCGTCCCGCCGCACCGCTCCCCGCCACCGCCGCGCCGACCGGACCCGACCGCCCCTGGCGCCAGCGCTCTCCGCAGAGGAAGTGACGCCACCGACGCGCTCGCGCCGCGCCCCGCCCCCGCGCTGCCGGCCGCGGGGCACCAGGCCCCGCCCACCCCCGCCCGGCAGGTGGAGTCTCGCGCCGCGCTGCCACAGCCGGTGGTCGGGGCCTTCCCCCCACAGCGCCCTGGGGCTCAGGAGCTGCTCGGTCCCGGGGGTCACAGCCGGAGCCGCGACCTTTCCAGAGCCAGCTCCGGTGCTGGGTGGAGATGGTCCCGCTCGCCCAGCGCGGGAGGCCGAGGCCACCATCCCTCCTTCCCCCCGCGGGGGGAGAACGTCACGGCGATCAATTGCAAGGGGCCGCCTTGGAGGAGATGCCCGAGAGTTCTAAAGCGCTAGTGCGGGGCGGGCTTGTCGGGCGGGCTATTTCTGGCGTTCCCGCGCGAGGGCAGCACAGCCCCACAGAACACTCAAGTTTTGCTCAGTCCTCGAGTTGTTTCTTCACCCAACACGTACCGCCGGCGTCTGCCAGCAGCGACACCTCTTGCTCCATCACGGGCGCTCCGGCTGGCACTTGACTGTTGTCACGTTGGTTTTACGTCACCGTGGCAAGACAAGAAGCACGAGTAAAAGGACATCTAAATGGAGTGGGGCTGCCGTGACTTAAAATACGGCCTTTCGGTTTAAGCAAAATGCTTACTCAGCGCTCTTGAAACCGTAGCACTGCACAAGGGTTGCGGTCCGGAGGCAGGTGGGAGTCATCGCACCCAGTCGGCGCGTCCCAGTGCGCTGGTTATGCCGCATGCTGCCGCTGAAGGACGCCATCCTACGCCATGGCTGCTCCCGCAGTCAGCTGACGTGCCAGAAGATACTATTTTTCTTCATTCAAATGCGGTTTTGGTATAGCACGAGCTGAGATAATGCTCTATGCACATCTGCCCTGTGCTGTTAAACAGGCAGCCGGGCAGAGAGCTGAGCAGCTCAGTACCGCTTGCAATTGTGGACTTTTTGCTGCCAAGGTTATTCCCAGAGCCATTTGCCACACAGGTTTAAGAGGTGGCAGCAACGTGCTTGCAGTAAAACTGAAAATGCCAGACAGCAGGCTGATGGCAAACTGCGAAGTGAAGACAGCAATTTGACTAACAGCTTGAAATGCCGTGGAGCTTTGCTGTGTGGTGAGCAGCTCCAGTGCTGCAGATTTCCAGGTGAGCACTCCTGAAACACCCAGGGGGAACTCCAGCTCCGTTCCCATTAGCTTTGGCACTCATCAGAAGAGGCAAGCTGGAGGCTGCTTGGCTGCCTTCCTCCCAGCCTCAGAACACAAAGATGGATTTATCAACCAAAGAGGGAGGTGAGCAGTTTTTTCACAGCTTTCACTGATCTAAAAATACCACAGCTTTTTTTAATGCCACTTTTCAATGATTTCATCTCAGTGCTCTGCTGGTGTTGCAGCACAGTTAGTGATATGCTGAGCTGTACAGACATAAGCAAGGGTAGAAGGAAGTAATATCAGCAAGCATCACCATGTTTATTGAATCGCTGAGAATGTAAGCTCAGAAAAATTAGTTTTCCCTATATGCTGCTTGCAACAGAAGGGGGAGAAGGAGCATCCTGTACTGAAGGGGCAGGGAGAGACATCTGACATGAGCTGTCAAAGCTGGCTGATATTCAGGAGCATGACATCAAAGTTCTGGGTTGTCTTTAGAAACCATAACACACCCAAAAGTGGTGTGGCAGAGAATTTTGACTGAATTCCTTGACTCTACAGGGAATCTCCCTTGGTTCCCTTTTGTTGCGGGAACTTTAATGGCCATTTGTTTTTCAGCTCTTGGTCTATATACGGCTAAGCTCAGAGAGGGTCCTGTGACTGTAAAAGCCAAATCTCTGCCCACAACAGTCGCTGCGGAACAAGGCATTAACATAGTCAAAAAACATAGTCCCATATAAGTTACCATGGAAAAATATACCCTGTCCCAGTCAAAACCAGCACAGCAGTTAAAATAGCTACATCATCTTTAGGCGCAACTCATTCCACAGAAGAGAGGTTTCCAAATCTACAAACAGGTCAGGTCATGCACTGTAGTTTCAGAGCATAGTTCAAGACGACTCGGGTTCAAGCACTGCTGATCCTTTCTGTGCTCATTTCCATCTGCTCTTTCAGTAGCAAGATGAGCAGGTGCTCAGGGAAAATGGTTATTCTTAGCAGGATCAGTTCTCTGATCCCCTTCTGGTGAAGATCTACACGAGTGCTTGGTCTGGCACAGTTCTGGGCAGCACTCGGCCAGGAAGAAGGGGTGCAGGGAGATGGTGATGGGAGCTAGCACCCACACTGCTACTGAAAAGCTATTTGAGAAACTGGACTGTCACCCTTGGCAACAGAGCCGTCTCATACCAGTTCACTAATTATTTGTGAACTGGCTCGCTCCCTAATGTGGTTTCTGTGTGCTCTAGTAAGCATGTTGGTGTGCTCTGCAGGGCGGTGTGGCAGCCAGAAGAGGCAGAGGGTGAGGAGGGAGCTGTCAGGTTGGCTCTGCAGCTGTAGACATGTTGAAATCAGAGTGCACTGATGAAACAAGAATCTTTTCCTAACTTGCAGAAGTGTGGATTTTTTCACAGGCTGCAATTCAGTGAGCAAATTCCAAAGAATTAGCAACTCCTGAGTGAGCATTGTTATTTGCCTTTTACATCGTAAAGATCTATTTGTCAAAATAATAAATTTTACTCATCTTGCATTACTCATGGGGGTGGATTTTTCCTTCACTTGAATTACATATGCTATATGTTAGTCATTCGAAGCTGACCACAGGCAGTTCATCATTCTTGCTCAGCAGCCTTAAACAGCACAGGATAAAAACCTTTCATTTTTTGACGTGTTTTACGAGAGCTATTGCGTTTGTACTCTGCCCAGCATGTAATGCACCAATTTGATAGGACAACTGGTCAGGAGCAGAAAGATACTGATAAAAGCATATCAAATATGTTAGAAGCTGAGTCCACCTTACTGCAGCAGCAGTGGGACCTATGCATGGACTTTAGTACTTTGCCCAGCTGAGAAACAGATGAAAGGTTACCACCAAGAGACGATTCTGAAGCAGTAAGAGCAGCCCAGTCTGCTACACTCAGGATCAATCTTGGGGATTATATCTAATTCCTGCTACTGGGCAGAGTGCAAGTGTTGTTTTGGGAGCTATTACTGCAGCTCCTTGCCACTAATGGGTGTTTTGTACTCAGGACTTTTCATTTACTCTTTGTTCTTAATCTTTAATATTCACTTAATGTTTGTTCTTCCATGACACGGGGTCTGTGAGGAAGGAGTGGGATTGAGAGGTAAAGCAACTGGGCTGCAAGGGACACTTCCCCTGCAAAGTGGTGGTGTCAAGATTTGGGTGGAGAAGACAGTGCTGGTTAAACTCCCTTTGCCTCCTTGTACCTTCTTGTGCTCTTCTCCGGATCTTTTTAATATGTAATTTAAAAACCTGCCAGATTTGCCGCTTTGTGGTGACTTCAAAATCTAAAGTGTTACGTGTGGCTATAGTGCTGGTGCCTGCAATGATCAGTAAGCCCTTCTGAAGGATTTCTCTGCCTCTTTGACTTTTCTGTCTTCCCTGATACCTGCCATTTTATTCACCCCCCTTGCAGTAAGTTGCCTGCAGTCTGTTCTCTAGAGCTCTTGCTGTGTTCTGGCTTCCTTCACTCTGTTCACTAATTCTGCGAGGTTTTTTCTATAGAAAGGAGGAAGGCAAAAGGGAGCTTTCTGACCCACCTTGAGTCTGATGTTCTGCCCTTTCTGCGTGTTTTTTAGTCTCTTTATAAGGGAGGGACCCATCATCCTGATCCCTTCAGGCTCCTTCCTCTGAATCTCAGAGCACTGACCCTCTGCAGAAAGCAGTCTAGCATTTTACTTTGATTATGAGCAAATCAGCAGGATCCCAATTCCCATGTAAATGTATTCATATGACATGTACTATTGACAAAAGCAGCTGCTAATAACAGTCTCTGCAGGGCACTGTGAGCAGTGGAAATTGCTCCTTATTTTGGCATTTCAGGTGTAACCAGTGACTAGTGGCAAAGCGCTAAAATCTGGACTGCAACAGATGAGCGATGCTGCTGTGCCATTTCTACCTCGGTATAATGACAGCACGTAAAAGGAAAGAAATGCTGACAGAGGTCCTGCACAGGAGTGAAGAAAAGTCTGAAGAAAGAAGTCTTCCTCTATCTGCTGGACTTTGCCTCTTCACTCTTAATTTTGTAGTCTGCACAGTAAATTGAATACCTGTTCTATGCAATTGGCTATGAGAGCAGCAAGCTGCTCCCTTAAGACTGGCTTTTAATAATAGAGCAATTTGCCATATAAATAGCTTGCAAGATCTCAGTGTAATGCTTTCTATGTTTTAGCTTGATGTGATAGGGTTGTAATTTTAAGCTACTGTTTAATGAAGTGGCCCTTTTTGATTTCCTTTTACTGTGGATGGCCATATGTTGGGTCAAGTGGGTCTTGACCGTCATGAGATCCCTCATCCTGGCCAGATCACTAGAGCCATGTGATGTCCCAAGATGGCTTCAGAAGCACTTGCCATGGTGTCCATGCAGCATTCCAGTGAAACAGTCCTAATGCTGCTGTGATCAAACGGGAAAATATCTGCAGGTAGAGATTGTAGATAGCAGCAGCTTTCCTGGCAGAAAAAAAGAGAGAAGATTGAACCTCTGACAGAGCCTACATATGGTGACATGCCTGTATATTCCATGACAACAAGATTTATTTTTTATTAGCTCTTACCAAACCATGGCATTTCCTGACAGCATCTGAATGATAATCCCATCCAGTGCTGCTGAGCCAGAGCAGTGACAGTTGCACAGAGGGAACGTCCTGTGCGTGAAATAGCTGCTGGAGGGCTGCCATGATCATGAGCAGAGCATCCTGTGAACCACAGTATGGTCAAGTTTGACGTGACACTAAGTTAGATTGGAGCAGTTACAGGAACAGCTTGCTGCCCAGAGATGACTGCTGAGCCATTTCAAACAAGAGGGGCTTTCTGGAGAACACCCCAGGGGCTGCCCCAAAGGCATGCTCACCCTTCCCTGCCACACACCACACAGGAAGGGAGGGAGCAGAACCCATGTTCAGGAGGGCTGATCATCTCTCTGGTAATATCAGGAGGATAAAATAGGTTCTCAGAGTGCCTCCTCCAAATTCATCCTGCTTCTACCCCATTTATCAGCTCTTTCTAGACAGGATGGTGCTTTGGTAGGGATCAGCTTCTTGACTGCAGAAGACTGCTGGGCAGTTGAGAGTGTACTCAGATGTTTCCATATTCCACTGGAAGTGAAAGCAGCCTGGGATTTGGACAACGAAAGTACCTCAAAGCTATGTACATTGCTGTTCCTCCCGTGGTGCTGAGGATTTGGATCCTGCAGCTGCCTTCACCAAAATTTGGCCCAAGCAGCTGAATCCTGTGTCTCAGCAGCCACCTCACACCAGCTGGCCTGTAAACAGCTGCCCACAGAAAAGTCACAAATTCCAGAAATTGCTTCAATTGCCTCTAAATGCTTGCATATCCACCTCTAAAAACCTCAGGACAACACCTGTACTCTGGCCTCCCAGATCGATCGATCTATCTATCTATCTATCTATCTATCTATCTATCTATCTATCTATCTATCTATCTATCTTTCTGTCTGTCTATCTATCCATCCATCCATCCATCCATCCATCCATCCATGGCTGTGATAGCAGCCCAGTTCTGAGAGACAGAAAGAAGAAAATGCAGAGGCATGATCTGCCTAACCCACTTACCCCACTTTTTTTTCCTGAAACGGGCATGGCTATTGATCCCAACAAACGCATCTCTCAGCCCCTCAGTTACCCAAGAAACACCAGCATAAACAACAAAATAACCGCCAGCCTCCATCCCACAATTGTTTCTGTTGCTGAATAAGAGAAAAACACGCAGAAGAACATCGGGATACTCTGCTCAGGTTAATCTGTTATTTTGGACTGCAAGTCTTTGCTCACCAAAACGGTTCTCTAGGCTTTGCATTTCAGCTGTCCCCATACAACCACCGAAGCTGCACGTTAGGCCCCTAAGATACAAAATGCAGGCACATCACAGAAATTTTACTCCAAAATGTAATGGAGGAGGACTGGCTTTGGAGCTCTTGGTGCAGGTACAGTCAGCAGTGCTACCTATATTTCTGTTTATTAATATATAATGTGGTGTAGAAATATGTATAAAGATATATTTATGCACACTTCATATATATGTACCTACAGGGGTATATGCTTGTGTGTATAGCTAAGATATAAACACATGGCCATAAAGGTGTTGCTGTATGTACCAAACATTCTCTAATAAAATGGGATGAATAATAAAATACACGCGAAATATGAAGTAATTTAATAAAACTGCACCTCGGGGGGGCTGCAGGGCCCCCAGCCCAGATGAGACAGCTAAATGCAGGGAGGGAAGACCCCGAGCAGCAGGCTCCGGGGGCCCGATGGCCACAGCCAGTCCCCATCGGTACCCCGGCCCGCCCGCCCCCGGGAGCTGCGGTGGCATAGCCCGGCCCGGCCCGCCCCGGCCGGGAGGAGCCTGGGCGGCCGGCGAGTCCCGCCCCTGGCGACGGCGGC
>WTSP01006346.1:85606-103360 GCA_025331215.1 Actenoides lindsayi | reverse complement strand
CTCTCCCCGCCCCACAACACCCCTCTCTCCGTCTTCCCCCCCCCCCCTCCCCCGGGCCCCCGGCCCCCCCCCCCCCCCCCCCCCCCCCCCGGCCTGGCTGGTGGGGGGGGGGGGGGGGGTGAGGGGACCTGGGGCAGGCCCGGTCTGGCCGCTCGCGGCGGCGGGAGCAGCTCTCGGCGCAGGTAGGGAACCCCCGAAGCGGGTGAGCCTCGGTATTCCGAGGCTGCAGCCGAGGGAGGGCATCGCGCCCACAGGCCCCGGCCCGCCGCACAGCGGAGGGGAAAGCCCGGGTGGCCCCTGCCGCCCGCGGGGCCGCTTCCCGGGGTGGCCCTTGCTCGGCCGCGGTGGCCGGCAGCGCGGCGCCGCTCGGGGAGAGCGCGCTCCCCGCTTTACGGCTGCTGAAAACCTCCCTGGGCGAGCGCGGGGCAGCCGTACGGCGCCGGGGCACCCAGCCGGGCGGCAGGTAACGGCGCGGGGAGGGGGCGGGCGGGTCCCGCCGGACCCCGGTACCGGCATCCGCCCTCGGCGCTGGAGGCCGGTCCGCGGGCTGCTGTGGAGCCTGGCTGCCAGCCGGGGCTCGCCCTCCACGCCAGCGCCGCAGGCAGCGGGGCAAAACTTTGTCAGAGTAAGGTAGTTTGGTGGGTGTTTTTCTCAAAGTAGCTGTGAACTCGGTAAGAAAAAGTGGCTGCGAGCGGCCCCGGCTGCTCCGCCCGCCCCGCGGTGATGCGAGCGGGGAACCCGCGTCCCTCCGGCGCTGCCATCCGCTGATGACGGGGGATCGACGCCGGCCGGGCACGGCGGGTCTTGGGGGCAGCACCGGTCTCTCTGCTGGCTGGGTCGGAGGTCCTGGCTTCATACGCTGCGGTTTGCAGTCCAACAGGTAAATCCGCGTTGCCAGCGTGCCCTACGTAAATACCATCAGCTGGACTCTTCCGCTCTTCTTTTCATTCCTAGTCCTGAGTTACTGCCTGGAGTCACTCCGAGTGTTCTATAATTTGCTTTCTGTTCACTCGGCTGTGTTGAGAAATGAGACGCAAGCGTTGTCTCGGCTAGATTTAGGAACTAAATGATGTGTTGAATTGGGTGTTAGTTCGGTAAAGCTTTCAAATATTGAAAAAGAAACCCGAAAACACAGTATTGCGTGACATCTTGAAAACTTTCTGGAAGCCATCAAAGCGATGAGCTGGGTGAAACCACGCTTTCCTTTCCTCCGTTCTGTGTCTGCTCAGGTTAGCTGGGACACGAACGACTCACTGCACTGGTTGCAGTGCGGGATAGCACTGTAGTCCTGCTGTGTGACCCACAGCGGCTTTACTTCTCCCTCCACGTGGAGCTCCTTGCCTTGGGTGGGTTTCCGTAGGTCAGTTTCCCTTAGCTGAGATGGCCTTGAAATTGTAATTCACGTGTTCTCTGTAAAGGCTTTGGAGTTGACACTTGGAAACTGTGCTGAGGCATCTTGCTGACTTCAGCTGAAATTTGCAGCCTTGTTGGCGACTCATCTGGACAGAAATATTCGAGGGAGAAATAACGAGTTTGGATTTTTAACCTAGTACGAACAGCCCGTTTCGTGTTGGTTTATTTATTATTTGGTACGCGTTTCTTGCTTTTACAGGCAAATTTATTTGTTCAGTGGTTAGCATATGGAAAGCATTAGGTGACTGAGACTGTAATGCCAGAGCCCTGTATATCTAGCAACGCTATATATATATATATTTAGGATTGTAATCTAAAGAGCTCTTGTATGAGTCCCAGTGCATCTGTAATGCAGCATTTATCTCCAGGATCGTCAAAAGGCTAAAGAGTATCGACTGAGATTTGGTCTGGGATCACATTCCTCCTAGATGTCTTAACTGTATGATAATCTACCGTAAAGTTAATCGCTTGAAATAGGTCAAAGAATGACATTTTTTAGCAGATGTTTTGCAAGTTTTTTTCAGATGGATTTTTTTTAGTTAAAAGCTGTAGAGCTATACACGTGTTTTCTTAAAGAAAAAATAATCCTGCAGAAAACTTTTTTCCAAGTTTCATCAGGTTTTTCTTGAGCGTCTATCTAAACTTCACAATTCTTGTTTTCGCATCTTGAAGTAGAAACAGTTTTACGTTGTTGAAGTTGTGAGCTGGGACAGTATTAACCAGCTACATTGCTCGACACTGAAGCAATACTCCTGTTTGTGCTAATGGGGGGGCTTTTTTGTTTGCTTCGAAGAGTTTGGTCTGGGTTGTTTCTCTAAAGCAGAAAAAAGTGGTAAAGATGTCAGAATTGTCCAAGTTGATAAAAAGATGCTCATGGTTCATATGAGTGTCACAAGCTGCAGATTTTTTTGTGGAAGCAGCTCACAAGAGTCATGCTGAATCATATGACTTCTCGCTCTGTTGATTTTCATAGCTGAAGTCTCAGCTTGTCACTTACTGTGGTACATACCTGCATTATTTTTTCTCTTTCTTAACTAACCTCTGGGTATGAATACACACTAGACAAAAATAGACCTTTAAAGTGCTTTTTCTCCCCCTTAATAAACAGATTATTTTCAGAAGAGTAGTTGCTAGTGATGCGCAAGTAACCCTCCAGGGGAGGTGTGCTGTACATCTTCATTACTGTTAATTTGTCAAATTGACATTTTCTAGATCCTCACACTTTTTCACTGGCTCTGGAGCTCCTACTCTAAATGTACTTTTGTTGGCCAAGGTAGCATCCCTGCAGTATGGTGCATTTCTTTAGTCTAGAATCTGTGCATAGGCTATTGTGTGGGTGGGTTCTTTGGTTGGTATTTCCCAGCTATCCCACCCCCCCGATGTAACATTTGGTTTGGTGTTTTAAGCACATGCATCCATAAAAATGCATTTATAAATCAATTTATTAGGAGTATGCAGTGTAATGCAAGAAGATCATTGATTGATGGCTCTGAATTAGTGATAAAACAGAACAGGGATCCTGTAAGATGCCTTCCTGTGCAGATAACTCTTTGATTTGCTGATTTGGAAAACAAGGGTTACAACACTTTCCTGAAAATAGCTGTAAGCCAGCTATGAAATACAGGCATTATCTCCAGCTGTGAGGTAGGGAATAGCTAGTGAATGTAGAGGTGTGTTTTTTGAGGGTAGCAAAGTCGTTTCTTTTTCTTGCCACACAGAGATACAGAGGTGCCAGTCTTGTTTTTACTGGGACTGGATGTTTGTTGTGTGTTTGATCTGTTGGAAGTAGCACCTTTCTGCGACTCTTTTTGCTTCATTCTTTGCCTGATGTGTCTCAGCATAAACAGGGAACTGGTGTCAGGGGCGTCAGTCGTATTTGTTCTAATTTTATGCCAAAACCTTTTGTTAGGTGGCCTTGTACAGAGGGGACCAACTCTGTGTTTGCATCTTCTCTCTGGGTTTTTGGCAATCCAGCAACGACTGTGTCTGTCTGTGCATGAACTGCCAGTAGCAGGAATAGCAGAACCCTTTTGTGTTGGTGTGAGGAAATGGACTTTTGTAGATACAGAATTTTGCAGTAGCACTCCCGTGGAACGTGCACCATGGCTTAGTTCAGAAGACTGCTATGTTGACTACAAGCTTCTGCAGCAAAACTGTGTTGTTGATATTTGTATGTTTGTTTCTGAAACTCGTGTATGTGTTCTTTTGACTGCAGCCACACTTCTTTCAATCAAAATATTAGGCATGATGTCTCTTCTCTCCCTCTGTCCGCTTATATTTCCCAAAGCTTGGGTAAGATTGCTAGAACAATGAAAGCAACACTTGTTTTTCTTCCTGACTTCTGTGGTTCGTCTATTTTTATTTAGGGTTCTTTTTGTGTGCTTTTTTCTAATTTGTGGTTGTGTGTTTTGTGTGCTTGGGGTTTTTTTGTTGTTTGTTTTTGGTTTTTTTTTTTGAAGTCAGTATTGGATTTAGATTCAGAAGCCTTATTTCCAGAGCATGTCAGCAGAAAACCTCACATCAACACAGCTATACTATTTAACAGCCAAAACCCCTTTGATTTCTCCCACTCCCACCATGCACTTAAATCGTGAAGCGAGGAGAAGAAACATTTTCCTCTTTTGTGTTTTTCCCTCTAATTTTCTTTAAGATTTTCATGTTCCTTAACTGCATTGCTGAAGTGGTTGAGAGTTGAAATTTGACATGGAAATTGCCTCTGTGGAGAAGTACCTCAGTGTTCTGACTGAGTTATGATCAGTTGAAAACAATGCACTCTATTCTTAGAGCCTTAGCAACATGTGCATTAAAAGCACTTTGTTTTTGCTCAAATATGCATCTACTGGTTCTGTCAGTTGTGTATGCTTGGTTAATATTGCTGTGCGGGGAAGTAGGAGAGGTCATCATTCATTCTACAGTAACTGTATAGTTTCTATAAAGCAAAAATCAAGCTGCACAGCCCAGGCCAAGAGCAGAAAAGCAGTTACTACCTACTTGCTGTGGAATCTGTTGGTCAGCTGGTCAGTCAACAGGTAGTCAAATAAAGGTTGGTGAACATTGTTTGTTGTGGTTTCTCGTACAAATGAGCTTGTAGTTCTGTGTGAATATCCCAGAAGCACAGAATATGTACAGGAGCTGAATAAAAATAAGATGGTGCTATTATTTATTATTGATCCACTGCTTGTGTTGGAGATTGTTAACTTGACTCTGTTGACATTGGTTGTTGACCTCAGTAAGCCTTGACTTTTAATTCAGAGTGGTTAACTCTAAACTCTCTATACTTATAGAGCCAAAGGATTCATCCATCATACAGTTCTGTGGTTTCTGCTTGAAAATCAAGGAAATGCCACCAAAGCAACGTGCTTGCAGGGAGAGGGAAATATATGAGAGTCATCTGGGAGGTTGAATTGGTAGGATCACTGGGTCTGTTCCTTTGTTCTTCTTCATGGTTCTTTTTGAGCTTCTCAGTTAACTCATTTTCATGTAAATATAGATTAATTTATGGGAGGCCTTCAGGAGAAGGTTCAATATGATCCAATCTATGTATGACTGAGCAGAAAATCTACAGTATCTTTGTATTTGACATGAATGAGAGCACTTCAAGAATCCTGTGTCAAATTTAGGTGTTCATACTTCAAGGAGGATATTAAAGTCAAAAGAGTTCAGAGAAGATTTGTAAGAATGAATAAGGGCTAAAAATAAGCTCCTGAGGGAGAAATTCCAAGTACTTGATATGTTAAATATTGTCAGAGAGAAGGAAAAGGAGGAACTTGATTACAATGTTTTTGTGTGTGAACAGAAATTCTATGATGAAGCAGAAAATGATGGTATAACAAGATCCACTGGCTAATATATGAGCCTCACACATTTGCAGTAGAAGGAGGAAATGTGTCTTCAGCAACAAGGGTGACTTATTGCAGATTCTGATAGTATAGTCATGAAAGGAAAACATTAATTTAAACGATATTTTTCCTTTAAGATGTACCTAGTTAAAAATTAATTGAGGGCCTGTGTCCATGTTCTGTAGAAGTTGGAGTAGATGATCATAGTGTGTTGTCTCTATCTAAATACACAATTCTACGTAGAAAGAAAATATGGTTCTTTAACCCAGGATAATGTTGAAATTGGAATGAAGTTGATAGTTCAGACATTAAAAACGTCTAAAATACTTGGAAAAAACCTAGTTTCAGAAGTTCTGTGCTGAAGATTGAAGGTTGCTAAGTCATGTTGACAACAAAATTCTTTAACAGTGGAAAGACATCATTGCACTCAGTTTCTGCTTTAGTAGGTTTTGGCTGTTGTCTGGAAATACTAGATTAATGTGCTAGTTGCTGAGACTAGTTGTAAGATGAGTTGCTAAGAAAGTTCTGTGGAAGTAAAGATGGTTGAAGTCCAGAATCTGAAAGGAAAGGTGAAATTAAGAAAAGAGTAATAAAAAAAATTTGCTGTCATTGAGTAACTTTCATAGAAGAGAGTACTTGGGCTGCTTCTGAGTACAACAGGCTGGTTAACAGAAGAGCCTGCTCTCTGTGTGTGTGTGTGTGAATTACTGGACGGTTTGCAAGGAGAGATTTGTAGATCCTGCAGAGATTTCAGGGAAATTTGTGTTATAATGCATCATCTCCTGCAGTGGAGAGCCAGCAGGAATGTTCTGAGGTTTTTAGCATGCTCAGTTTTATATGCTTTTAGTAGGCCTTGCTTTCAGGTCTTAGGCTTGGTGGAATTGCAGGCAGCGTAAGGAGAAATAAAATAATCATAAATCAGAATAGTGAAACCTCTTTTTGACACTTGAAGAGCAGAAATCAAGCTGAAGTGCAAGTCAGTTTAGATATGACTGCCTTGTATGAATTCTTCAGCTTTTTGGAAAAGATAACAGGAATCAGCCGTCGGTATGATGAGGAGATTGTAAAAATAAATGAGAAGGATCCACATGAACCAACATCACTCAGTGAAACCAATCTTTTTGCTTAAATCCATGAAGATACTGAAGCAAGGGCCAGAGAATTGATGAGAAGAGCATGTTTTGCTGAACTGAATAGTGTAGGCAATGAGGACCAGCTGGTTGTAATACTGCAGCAAACTAGAGCAGAAGTCAACTGGAAGGATTTTTGAGAGTCTGAAGATGGTTGTTCTTCTTTTCTCAAGTGATAATGTGTAAGTATCCAGAAAGATTCATCATACAGGCTGAAAAGAGAGCTAGATATTTGCTATAGTATTGATCAGTGTAAGAGGTAGAGATGTCTGCACAGCTGTTGACTTGTGTTTGGTTTTTTGTTTGTTTGCTTTGTTTGTGACTTTTAATTTTTTTTTAGGGCTCAGTCAACAAATTGTAAGCCTCTTACTAGCAAGAAACTGTGCAATGAAAAGTATTTAATGGCTTAGAAACCAGTGGATGATAGTTGTATGGAGTACTGTTGGAAAAAAAAAAAAGGGGGATTCCAAATGCGGTAATTACAGCAAATCCTGCATGAATGTGTGTACGAGGTAGATGTATTCTGACCACACATTGTTTTTTCTCCTTGCTAATAGCAGAAATTAATTAATAGGTGTGTGCATATTTTCTTTTCGCACTTTTTTATTTCTTAAATGATTATTTCTTATCTTAATTTTATGTTTAGGCATTTTATTTGATGTTCTAAGTAGCTCTACACATTCCATTGACATTCATCTTAGGGATGGCCTGAATTTGTTTCAAGCTCTTTCTTTGTTACAGCAATAAAAATGTAACTTCCAAAAGAGAGGAGAGGGTTCCTTTATGCACTGGTGTAGGCCTAAGGCTTGTTAGTATGTGTGATATAAGGTGGTATAGGCCAAGACCGTAGTTTGAAAAGATTAACTTTGGCAAAACTGTAATGAGAAGTCTCTGTGTAGAGTGATGGCTGAGAAATTCTTAAAAAAAAAATAATTTGCAGAAAACCATGTGTATATTGGCAATTTCCAAGTAGACTTGGGTGTATTTATCTACCCTTTATAGTTCTTATTTTACGGATGAATATGCTAAGTGCTATTCAGAATTATTTGGCCATATGTTCCTGTTTTTATGGAACTTCATTTTGCAGGCTCTTTATATAAATAAAATTATTCTCTTCATGATGGCATGTAGTAAGAGGAAGAGAAAAGAATGTTATTTCAACTGTTATACCTTTTGCAAAAGAGCAGATGGTGTTTGTATGTGGGGCTTCAAGTAAGTTTTACACTTTGAAGCTACTGCTTTATTCCAGATTGTCTAAGTGAAATTAGTGTTTCTAGCTCTTCCGGGGCAAACCAAGTTATGGTACACTTGACATCGGTGTGTTTTAAAGTCTGCAAAGGTGTGGAGTTGCACTGACCGGTTTTCTCTCGCTCTGTTTGTATAATATGGATTGGAGTTCATGCGCAGGCAAGAGCCGCTTGCTTCAAATGTCTTGTGTGCTGTACTTTGTCAAGACAGGACTGGGGTGAGGCTGAATGATCACAAGTTTCTGCCTCTTCCTCGGTGCCTTTTTATAGATGAGTGTAGCGCTTGACTCTGCCGGTCTTCATGACTTCCTTCAGTCGCCACGACGTTGCAGAGCTGACAGAGAGCAGTCTCTTGGTGACATTAGCCAGCTCCTTCAACACCTTTGGATGCATCCCATCTACTGTCATAGCGGATTCTCTGCCGTCAATTTGTCACAATTTGCGAGCACCGAATTTGATACGAAACCCCCTAGGAAAAATAGTTGGCAGGTGATTAACTTTCCCATTTGTCTTTTGATTTGAAATTTGAAATCCACTGGTCATGCCAGTTGTGGGGAAAAAGTGAATTTGGCAGTGAAGTCTCAGAGGAATTCGTAGGTGAGAACTGCAGGCTGCAATGAAACTCTCAGTTATTAAACATGCCTTTTTATAGGTGTAGTCTAAGCGGTTTACATCTATGAATCACAAACATCACGCTGGGTGAGACTAAGGGCAGGGATTTACATTGTATTGATGTCTAAATTAGTTAACTGTATTTCACTATTACCTTATGTATTTTATTTTTTCTCATTTTTTTTTGGGTATGTTAAAAACATGCATTCCTTGTGGTGATTTGCTTCAAATTTCTTGGAGTTTGGACTAGTTTAGTAGGGAGAAATCCATAGGAACCCTGGCACAGAAAATATTTCTCGCATGAATATTTGAAAGTGTAATTAGAGGGCAGCAAAGAATATTGAACTGCTGTGATACACCCCGTGTTTCTACAACAAATAAAGAATTATACTGGGGACTTACATAACTTTGTAATCTTCCCGTTGCTGCTGCCTGTTGCTGTGGGAGCCATTCTAGAGGATGTACAGCTGAAGGAGCTACCTCTGAGGAGGAAACTGGAACCTTGGGGGTAACCCAGGGGGTATGTAAAAGTGAAATGTACTGTGCCTCTGGCTAGTATAGTAGACTCTGTCTGAGGCTGAGTTACTGAAGCCTATTAAAATAGTAATGGATTCACTCATTTAGAGGTCTCTGAGAATACCTGTGGAAGAAAATAATTGAGAGATCAGGCTGCTGCTTCTCTTACAGCAGATCGTTGTGATTTGGGCTTTTTCACTCTTCTAAGTGGGGCTGTAACAGCCATTCAGACCGTGCATCGAGGCAGGAAAAAAGGAAGAAAAAGTTCTGATTAAAAAGGGGCCATAGTTACATGGCATCAGAAACTCTGAACTTTTCATTTTATTCATGAGATGCTGCATTACTGCATGTTTTTACCGTATTAATTGATAATAAAGCCTATACAATAGTGTTTATGTAAGTGCTTACACAAGGGGCGTATGTTGAAATGCTCAGAGAAGCCTGGTCTTGTTTTCAGGCCAAAGCGTTGGCCCAGAGCTGATATGTGAGTGTATGTTCAACATGCTGAACAACTGGTTGCTCTGTCATCTTTCTCAGTCATAGGCAAGCATGCAAAAGTACCCAGTTTTCTCCTGGGATGGAATAAGAACAAATGCAAAGATATTTTTAAATCAAGTTGAATTCTTGTTTTTCTACCAGCTAATCACATGTGTTAGATGCTTGATGAGTGTCTGCTATTTGAAAAACAGATACAACATGGGGAAATATGTCTGGCACAAGCCAGATGGTTTGATTTTAATTTTTTTTTTGCCTGTATGGAAATAGTAAAAAAAATAAATGTAGTGGGCAAAGAGACTTTTGAGATCATGGTATTTCCAAAGTGGGGAAGAAAATTTCATCTCTAGTTCTGATCAGTTCGCAGACTTTGTGATTTTAATACAGAGCTTTTCTTGATTACTGAGTTGTGGCTTCTTTTCTCTTGCTTCATCCACCTGCTTGTAACACTTCAAAAAATGAATATTTTGGGACATGAGTTCTCACTTTCATCCTTGGTCAAAAAAAGTTCGTTTTTTTTCCTTCATGTTTTCTAACAGCTGTTTTTCATGAACATGTACGTGGAAAAATTGTCATTTCCCATGCAGTCTAGCTGACATTCTGTACTGTTAATACTCCACCATAACAAAAAGTGGTTCTGCATAGGCACTTCGTTCTTGATATATGTTGTATGCCAGCATTTAAGTCTAGATTTTGAAGTTGAGTGGATAATTAACTTTGAAACTGCAAAAGTTTAAATTCACTAAATTTGCACGTGTGTTTTACAAGGGTTTCAGTTTTTAAACCAGTTCTAGAGCATTCAGAGGTCCAGTGCTTCAGAACCACAATTTCCCAGGAGCAAAGATTTTCCTGGGATATGCCATGTAAGTACCCTATGTTTGAACACACAGGTGTGGAGGTTTGTTTTGTTTGGGTTTTTGGTAAAGTTATGTTTCTGTGCTCTTTTTTTGTTAGTAAAAAGGAACATACCACTGTATTGTTGAGTAACGTGCAGGTGGTTCTTGCACATAAATTATCAACGTACCTCTGAGTATAGGGAACTGAAACTCACATTTTCACCTATGTAATGGTTATATACTAAAGTGTGTAAGTGTATATGAATTTATTTATGTATGTGCAATCTTGATCAGATAGGCTTGTGGTTTCTGAATTAGAAAGTAATTCCAGAAGGGTTGTAGTGAATATTTAGAGGATTTTTTCCCAGTTCCTATCCTAAGAGGAGTCTGATATGTGCTTACAAGATATGTGTGTTTCTTAGGAAATACATAGTTTGAACAATTACTGAACTGTTACTTCAGATTATGTGAAAGTAACCTGAGATGGTCTTCCTTTTGAAATAAGTATTAGTGTTTCTCTTATACACTGTATTTATAATACTAAGATTGAAGGATGTTGTTTGTCTAGTTGCAAATAGATGAGGGTTCAATAGAGTTGTCTTTGGGTATTAGTGTCTGAGAGCAAATGTATTGACTGTCTTTGGAGGGGTGGGGTGAGGTGTAAGGGAGCTTTTATCCAATCTTCCTTCCAGTAAAAGACTTGTGTTCCAATACATTAAAGGAGGGGGGGGGAAGTATTAGTGAATATCAAATTATTGTTGAGTTACTGTAAGTAAAATACTTGCTCTTGATGCTGCTTCTTAATGCAGAATTAGCTTTTGTTTGCTATGTCATTCAAGCATAAATAAGAGATTTGAAAAAACTTACTCTTGTTCCATTTCTCGCAGGATTAACTGTATTTTTGAGAAATAATACTGATGTATAAGGACTACTTTCTTATCTTTATTTAGCTTATTTGTTTGTTGGGTTTTTTCCCTTTATAAAATGAAATGTCTTTCTAGTTATATATTATGCTATAAGTGGCAAAGCCTGAGTAATTTATTCCTTTTTCTAGCAGATACTTTGTGCGATGCAGTTTTGAAGTCCAATTCTTTTTATATTTAATGGAGGCACTTCTTTTTCTTTCTTTGGTTGAAAGGAGCTAATTAATGACACTTCCTAGAAAGATGAGATAGAAGTGTTACCAAAAGAAGAAAAGAGGGGAAAGAATTTTCTTGACCTTTAGTGCATAATTATTTTTAGTACCAGTTCAAAAGTCTGAAAATCACTGATGTCCTGAGAAGGCATAAAAGTGCCAGTGTAAAAGATATATCAAAGTAATTCTGTTTTTCAGAATTGAAATAAATGTGATTCAAAGGGAAACTGTCAAGATACTTAGATTGTAAAACCACATTAGTGGAAATTTGGGTTTTATTCTGTTAGAGAGCTTGCATTTACGTTGTGGGTTCTAGAATAAATTAGCTGAAAGCTGTAGGAAAAACTTAAGAGATTATTATGATCCTAGGGAATATTAATCCATTTATTGTTTATCTCTTGCTTTGGAGGTGTTTGGTCTAGAAACTTTTATTCCGTTACAGCTTGCAATGTGAAGCATGATACCTGCTATGGGAATGTACCTCTATTTAAAGAGCAGATTGATGCCAAGTTATACTGGTTTATGGGGAAAAGTGAAAAAGAATAAAATTTTCCTTGAAACTCTGTAGAGGAAATTGTCTTGCAGTGGTATGAGATGGGCCTCACCAACTGGTATAAAATGCAGACTGATGTGCTTGCAGTGGAAACTTGGGTACATAGCTTGCTAACAAAATGAACTCAGAAATCTGGAAATAGATAAAACTTGAGTAATTCACTGTTGGAAATCTAGAAATAGGGATCTTGTCTTGGTTAGCTAAGTAACTCTTCCTAGGAACATTCTGTATGCACCAAGTTCCTTAATTAACAGAAGCTAATGTAAATATTACCTTAGTCTTTGCTGGTAATCTTTTTAAGTCAGGGCTTTTCTTAAGACTTCATTTCTGATAGTCCTACAGGCACAGACTGTAGCATAACGTGCAGTAGCATGTGTGGGATTTCTCTTTGTTCCAGAACGTTTTTTAATCCTCACTATTGTGGTATACTCAGCAGGGTCTTCAGAAGTGATCTGTACTGTGTTTTGTTAATTATTGCAGCAGGTTAAAAATTAAAAGGAAGTGCCAATGAAAATTAGTCGAATCAAGGAGTATTGGCTGAAGACTCAGTACTGAAGAGTCTGGTTTATCAGAGTGTCGTAATAAGAACAGCAATACTATGTAAAGAGGGATTCAGTGTTTATCTAAGATGCTGTTAAGATGAGATATTTCTGGAGCTTTTCCAGGGTGCATTTGTGAAGGCTGTTAGAATTTTGTAGTACTTGAGGATTTATTTATTTTTTTTTTTACATACTCCCTTGACTGCATCACGTGTGCTGAACAACAGGTCAGACTTGAACAAAATAAATATGTGCAGCCTAAAATTAGCAAGACTTTGCAATTGGATGTAATGAAGTTAAACTCTTTGAATGTTTGGGCATATTATCAATAAAAACTGATCAGTCTTCCTCTGATGGATTCTAGATTAATATTACAATAAGTTGTTTGGTTTTTTTTAATAGCCTACTACTGAAATACATGTCTTAATTTGTCAACTTTTTATTTTCATTAGCAGCCTAGTGTCTTACCATTATATAGATGTGAACATCTGGACAAGGCATATTCCTCCCCCCAGCCACTAACCTTTGTTTCTCTTTAGGTTTTTTCTGACATTGTTTTAAGCTCACGTTTCCAGGAATGTATTGGGCAAAATAAAAGCCTTTACTTGGAGTATGTACCAATCCAGAATCAACCTGAGATATCTGATATCTGAAGTGCTGGGCTTTTGTAGTGACTGCTTTAGTCAAACTATTTTGGGGGCAATGAAATGGAAATTTCTGCATTTCCAGACTGATCACCCAGTGCCTAAGTCAGGACTCTTGCTCAGCAAAGCATTCATATCTGAGATTATATTCTTCCCTCTGCTTACTCAACAAATTAATGAACACTTGCTGAAATCTCACTTCACTTCTTCATGAGGAGATCATTACTTGTTTCAGGATTAGAGATCTGCAGTTGCTGGCAAACTCAAATGACTGTAAATGCTTCACAAATGAAGAAAACAAAATATGAGGTAGTCCTCCGTGTGCTTTAACAATACAGCCTGACTTTTCTCTGTTGGAGGTCAAACGCTGATGTGAACAACCCTGGTTCTGTCATGTGCAGGGTCCCTTCCATGTAGCCCTTGTGCACATAGGTTGGCATAAGAGCAACGTTTGCATAAAAGTAGTACCTGGATTCTTGAAGTGAGTGTGTCATGCTAATGTGAGAGTACAAAACTCGTGTCTTCTCACAGCACTGGTCATTAAAGGAATCTTTCTGAATTGGATTCCTAGTGGTAATTTGTGAAAATTTTATGCCTAAGAAACAGATTCACAAATAATTTATTTCAGGTTGATTTTTCTTGATCTATGCCTGAGTTTATTAGTTCTAGGCAGGATCATAAAGAAAGATTCAAACAGTTCTGTGGCCTTTTTGTTTTTTTTCATGTGCTCTGAAATTGCACTCATAATGCTATCAAATTCTGTTTATTTTTAAAAAACAGAGATCTTACCAGAGACTGCTGGAAGCTGTAGCTCCACACTTCTGTAATTCATGCCTCTTCTCATCCAAACATGTCTCTTGTCAGACTTAGTGGACTTGAGGTCGGACCTGCTGCAAATTGAGTAGTTTGAAAGGAACTAATTTGGTGTAAAGAAACGTGTGAAAAGACTTTGACTGTTCTCTACTGCTGTTTTGACTAATGCAGACTTGACTAATACAGATTAGTTGTCTCTTTTTTGTTGTCCTCCTTGTACATCACATGTTACACTTTGACTGGAACAAGTGGTCACTAAGAGGTAAATTAGTGTTAATCAGCTTATAGAATGAGTCCCATCTGAGAGGTGAATGCAAAAATGTAAAACATGAACCACAAAAGTACCCTGTTTATAAAGTAGCTTATGGTATATTTCTATATTATCTATATTTTTATATTACTGAAATATAATTTCTACAACCTAGAGCCAGGTTAATTGAAAAAATATTTTACCAGAATCAGAATTAAAATACTGAGAGCAGAGCTAGTATTTTATCTGAGTAGAAGTTACAGAAGTCTGAAAACTCTGTGTGGCCAAACTAGCGTTACACCTCCATAAAGCAGGATTGATGCCGTGCAGCTCTATCCCTTACCTGCTGGAGCTGTCCAGGAGGCTTCTTGGTTATCTGAGGCAGCAAGATGTATGGAGGTCCCTTTGCTCCCTGTGTGATGACTTCATGGTGTTGGCTGGATGTGTTAATGGGACTGGGAGGCGTTAAAAGCAGTTTCCCATGGGTTGTAAGCTAGGGAAAACTAGGAGCTCTGTCAAAGCTGGGGATGGGCTCTTGGGGAGCTCCTCAGCTGACATAATCTGTTGTTCTCTAGACCATGTGGCTATTGGAAAGCTAGTCATGAACTTTTAGAAAATTGTCTCAGGCTCTTCTTTGAAGAACTGAAGTTTGGGATGTTTGTTTTTTTTTCCTTTTTAATGTGTTTGGTTTTGTTTGTTTGGTTGGTTTTGTTAGGTTTTTTTTATCTTTTTGTTTTTCTTTTGTCTTATTTATTTATTTTTGTGATTATCCTGTTCACATGGAAGATGTCCAGAATATTAATAACACAGGATGGAATGAACTTGGATTTGGAATACTTAGTCAATCTTCAAATGCAGCTGCTGTTCCCCTGTATGGCCTTGACCAAAGCTGATTTTCTTTCCTGTGCTTTTACTTCCTTGTCTACAAAATTAATGATGTTATGCTGTCTTCCTAAGGAAATTTCAGAAATTTTAATAAAAAGCAGAGAATTAGGTCTAAGAATTATAATTCTGTACAGCCATATGATTTTAGAAACCTTATGTCCACTTGTTATCAGTCAGAATTGTAATATCATTGAATGAATGATGAAGCTTATTCTCGATGGCACTCAGTGTATTAAGAATAAGTGTGTGGCAAGACTGTTGCTAGTATAATAGATACTTGAAAAAACAATTAAAAAAGACAAAGCAAAGGCAATATAAATTGTGACTGTGTTTCTTTGTGCACTCAGGTCAATGATAGCAATAGACCTATGCTGCTTTGTACTAAATATTCATGGCTTGAATAGGAAGGCTAAAAATGGATAATTATGGAGCCAATTATTATGTTTTGTCAGGATCTTTTAATTTCCTTTGGGCTGTAGCTTAATGCTGATCTAGTAGTAACAACATCGTGGTGTCTCCAGCTTTCTGTGAGCCATAGTTTGTGATGGATGATAATACATTCCACTGTTACTTATGCTTCTAATGTACCAGGCTTTAATATGTTCTTCAGCTTCTCCTTCCAATGTATACTCTAGCACAACCACTAACTAGAATAATAGTAATAGAAAAATCTTTTTTTGATAATGAGGAAATCTCTGCAATTATTCACAGTGTATTCACATACAATTCCTGCATCTGGGTTGCTTGGGGGACAGGTATTTTTAGTCCAAGACAAATGTCACAAAATGGATCTTCTGGCAGAAGGATGCTTTGGTTCATTACCAGAGGCAGAACAACTTAAATGAGATGGCATTTTTGGATGTTTGTGTTCAGTTGGATATTTGTATTCTGGGCATTTTCCTTGTGAACAGAGGATATCTAGGTAAAAAAAAAAAAGGGGGGGGGGGGGGGAAAAGGAAATGAGAATTTTTCCATGAGAAGGAAACATTTTAACCAGACTCTTTTTTATCTGGTACGTGATGGTAAGAGGTATATCAGATGAGCTGGATGGGGATGGAGTTTACTGTACTGATGGAGACTGCCTTCCAGGAATGAAATATTGACAGATATACTCTGGCTGAATTATTTTCAGTTACTAATTACAAGTTACCTGGAAGATTAAAAAAAATCTTTTTCCATTATTCTGAGAAAAAGCCAGACAGCTTCTCTGGTATCATAAGTAATGACATTATGCTTTTAATCAAATTGATTACCTCAGCAGAATTACTAAGTCTGCATCACAGGACAACTTTTCAAGCCCATGTGTACCCTCTGTCCGAATGTAATGGATCTTCTCCCTGAAACATAAATAATATAATTGAGAAGAGAAGAAAGAAAAAAAAGAAAACATGGCATTATCAAGGCATGAACTATACAAAGAGTTATTATTCCTTGGTATTTTGTGAGTTTCTTTTTGTGTCCTTGCAATAATGGCAGACAACTTAACTGTCCGATTCATTTTCTAATCTTACTAACAAACTTGTAAAAAGAATCTATTCACATCACTCAGATTCCTAATCCAAAAGCAAGAGATTTTATACCGTATTTTAGAATGGTTTGTAGTCCTCCAACTTCATGTGTAGCACTATAGCTAAGGTCACTGCCAGGCAGATTTTTTTGTTTAAGGCTACAACATACCACCTTTGATTAAGAGAATTGCATGTAATACCACTTCCTTTACTTCTGTCAGTTCTACCTGGTAAGTAACACTAACATATACTTTATATTAATTGATCACACAGAGGTTATACAGTACATATGTAAAATCATACATTCTGGTTTTTAAATAAATGCTAACAAGGAATGAGAAACATAGGATAGGATCCTCTCAGCAGATTGGGACCACAGAAGATTCAGATGTACACCTTAATCTGTCAGTTTGTTTCTAAATCATTGCAGTGACTGAGAATATTTATTCTAATCTGAAGTCAAAGGCTTCTGCCTCAAGTCAAGTATGTACTTTAGTACCTTGCTGGGTGGGGCTGCAATACACAGCAGAATCAATGCCTGTAAAAGAGGGACCTTTGATTCCTAGGAGTTTGCTTAATACCTGCTGGATGAGCATTAGATGGTATCTTAGGATCACTCCTAACCTCAGGTATAATCAAAGCAATGACCTGGAGGCGACAGGCTCAATATCCTGTTACAAATCTCATTACGTGGTGGCTAAGCTGTCCAGTCCCTATCACTAGTCTATTTTGTTCTCTGCTCAAAAGGAGATAAAAGCATCATCTGTTCTCTGAGAAATGAGAATTCACTTGAGAAGAAAAACAGTCTGGAATAATTTGATGGTAAAGATAAAAAAAATCTCAGTCACAGAAATGTACATCTTGGATATTTGGAGCATTTTTCATTCAGTCTCCCTTATTTTATTTGAAAGTATTATTTTCTCCAGGAAGGAAGTCTAATCCTTACAGCCAAAGAACTCTGTCTGGCTCTCAGAGGTAAATTATGAGTCAGTAAGACTATCAGCAGAAATTGCACTGCAGGAACTTGAAGGTCCTTCCCTTGCTCTTCCTTCCTTCCTTCACCAGTCCCACAGCCACACTTTTTACTGTATAGTACAATCTAAATTATTGGTCAAAGTCTTAGCTGGTGAACACTGGCATTGCCTAGACTGACTAATGCCAGATTAGGTTCTTGGCCAAAATGAATAATTTAACCTTTGGAAGTAGTTTAAATCATACTATGGCTTTTGGTCCCTTTTTTTTTCTTTTTTTTTTTTTTTTTTTTTTTTTTTTTCTTTTTTTTTTTTTTTTTTTTTTTTTTTTTACCTTATTTGGAAAGAACGGGTACAAGAAAAAGAAA
>WTSP01006346.1:18251-85506 GCA_025331215.1 Actenoides lindsayi | reverse complement strand
GACTTGAGGGGGGTGGCATTTTTGGGGGTTGGGGGGCATTTGGATTGTTGTATTGGGGGCATTTTCCTTGGGAAAAGGGGAGACCTAGGAAAAAAAAAAAAAGGGGGGGGGGGGGAGAAAGAGGAAAAAACCCCACCAAATAAAAACTCAAATCTCAAACTCTTCAGAAATAAAAAGTGTTGTTCCAGATTGGATCATCAGAAAGAGTTGTTCATTACATCATTTATGCATTAAATCTGCAGCAAAGGAATGATGAGAGAACAGAAAGGTGACATGGAGCCAAACATGGAGTGGGAAATACTCTCCTTTTGTAGTAAGTGATCAGTAGATTTCAAAAAAAAGAAAGAGAGAGAGAGGAAGGAGTTGTGACTGTGGTCACTTCAAGGGGAAGGACTAAATCACTAAAATGGTAAAACTTTTATTGTATTTTACCTGTAAATTGGGAGTGCAGTTAGGCCACATTGTGTCTGTGAGGAATGCTCTAGACAGGCAGTAGTTGTGCAGCTGTCCATTCACACACTGGAGAGCTCATGAGTTCCAAGTAAGACAAGAACTGCTCCTGCCACTGGAGTGCTGAAAGGCTCTTTTTTTAACAGTAATCCTATTATACCCAGAAGGTAACCCACCTCATAAAGACGATTTGTATTTGTATCTTGATATGGTAGAGTGAAAGGGGAAAAAATCTCTTTGTAAAAATTCTCCACCACTATCTCCATGATCTCTACTCGAGTGAGCATCAGCCAAGTGAGAAAATGAAAAATTATAACCTGCCAAGCATCAGTGGCAGACTGAAATGAAAAAATTGCAAGTTAATAACAGTGATGCCTCAGAAAAATTTGCTGGCCAATTTGACATTGCTTTATCCAAGGTCACATCTTGCAGCTGATTATTTTTAGTAATTTGCAGTTGAGGACTTTCTACCTTTCTTATGGTAAGTGAAGGTCAGGGAAATGCCAGGTATGGTTTAAAACTCAAGGTTATCAATGTCTTCAGATCAAAAGTAGCTCACGTTCCCTGCTTATTTGCCTAAGACTGGGCACAGAAATTATTTCCATTGTAGAAGTGGGAGGTCTGCACTATCCTTTGTGGCAGCGATGAAGTCAACGTAACGTGAAAACTCACAGTGGAGTGAGGTTGACGAAAGGATTGAGAGTAGGAATAACTAAAACTTGGCAGAGTTTCTTCTGGAGCAGACTCTTGCCTAGCGTTCATGTGATGATTTTTACATAATGGTGTTAAAAGAGATTATGTTGCACGTTTCCGAGGTTTCTTAAGGAATGTGAACCTACTGCAAGCTAATACACGAGGCGTACGGGAAGTGGGGTCCTGTGAAATCACCAAAGCACTTTACTGGAATCCAAGGTCTGAAAATCATTAGGGAACTGCAGCAGCACTTAATTTCCTCCTGCACCATCTCCACAATCATCTTAATGGCACAGAATGAATCTTGCTATAACGTTTGGAAAGCGTTGGCATGCTGTCACTTATTTAAAATAGACTGTTCTTAAACAAACGGAACGTGTCATTAGCTTGTGGAAGCTCTGGCTTTAGGCCTGCGGTGCAAGGGAGAGTTCTCTGTAGTGCTGTTTTCACGCGGTTCTGTGGTCCTTTCAAAGAAGGATCTGCAACATCCTGATGGGCTTAGTGCACACAGTGGTTCTAGGGAGATTTTGGAGTCTGGTGGTTCAAAGATCTTGTCTGCGGGTGATTGTTTTTCACCCGCTGAGCTGTAGCGTAGAAAAGAGTGTAGTACTTCTGCCCGGCGTGGGAAGTGAAGGGCACTTCTTACTGGAAGATTGATAGGGTACCCTATGTGTAACTGCCCTGTTTTCTGACTGTAAGTCTTCTCTGTCATTATAGTAACAAAAATACTCGGGCAGCTCCATTCAAGGACTCTCTAAAAGCATTCATTTTTATTCCTGTATGCGTGAGCTCTGTAAGCTAGGGTTGTTCATTGTTGAGATGTCTGAAAGTGTCATTGGAGTGCTTCTCAAGAGCAAGAGGATTAACTTGCAAAAGGTGTTACTGGTGATCATTAATGATCACTGTGGTCAGAAGCCTGGGTCCAAGTCTCAGCCTCTAGAACCAAGTCTGTTGGGTGTTTGCTCGGTGGGAACGGGAGCTGAATTCCCAGCTGTATTTCCCAGCTTTCTGTGGGAGTTCCCTATCGGATCACTCATGTCCTGTCTGGCTTTGGAGATCTGACAAGATTGCAGCTTGAGCTATTTAATTTTTCTCGCTGTCATGCGATGCATCATACGGAGTTAGTTCAATAGCCCTAATCTAATGCTTACTGCAGCGAAACGGTGAATGTATCAATCAATACTTATCTCAGTGAACGTAAAGCAAAATGAAAACTCTTTTGACAACTTCTGTCCGTTTCATTATCTCTTTTCTAATCACAAAACTGTGTCTTAAGTTTCCACATTTCCTTAAACTTTGTAGCCTGTCTTCTTTCATATACATCAGGCTGATGCCAGCAGCCCTCTCCACTCCCAAATAAGGTTCCGTCTAATGCATTAGGTTATTCTGCTGCATTCCTCCAGCAGAAGGAAGCTGAATCCTTCCTGACATACCCAGGCAGCGGTGGCAGGCAGACCTCCGGATTTAGCAGCAAAAATTTCAGGGAATATGGGACTTAAAACTTGACAGTCTATCGCCTTGTTATTTTTCTTTCTCAATAGTAGCCTTGCTTTAGGATATTTGTAATGCAAGCAAAGCGAAGAAGCTTTTAGTATTGCCAGTCTCCAGCATCACTCAGTCTTACCATCTAGTGTTGTGTGATATCTCCTAGCCAGGGTCTGGCAGGTTGTGCTCTGTCCCAGGCCAGGCAGAGCTGCAGTTCTTCGATTACGTTCACATGCAAAGGGGAATCTCATCGCCAAACTATGTGATATTTTTCCCATTTTTCCCTAAGGCTGCTTTCTGCTTATGCAGGGAAGTGTGTATCTGTGTGTATTATTTCTAGTGCTCTCATATACACCCTCCCTTTCCACCATTTTTATGGCAATATAAAGATGTCTTAGTGGAGATTCAATTTCTTCCCTTTTTCCGTAAAACATAAACTGTAGTCAAATTTCTAGGGTAATAGTTTTCTTTTAATGTTGCAGATATGAAGAGATAAACGTATAGGTGAGAAGAAGAAACAAAGCATAAATAAGATAAATATCTGTACACCCCTAGGCATGAGTTATTCTCCATACTTTCCAGGACAGAACTGGACTCATTGTCTCTTTATTCCATTTATGGCACAGTGTTGTTTTAGATGCTTTGTTCTATGTCCTCTCCACGGAAATGACATGACAGGGAACAACTTCCATGTGTTTACTTATGTATGGCTGGCTGTATGGATGCATAGTACCCTGGATGGAGTAGATAGCATCTGTAGCTTATGACTTGCAGTCATAAAATTGCATTTCTTTGCTGGCTAAGAGAGGGTGCAGCAGACTGTTCTCAAAATCAGGCCATTTTTCCATGCTGTTTGGAAAAGGCAGAGCTTGATTCTCCTTTTTGCTTTTCAGGAAGCTTAATGCTTTTGCACTGTCTTCAGCCAAATGCTGATAATAGGCTTTATAAGGGAACTTTTCAGCAATGAATCATTTAGCAATGAAATTGCATGGAGTAAAAGTGGACTTGACCAAGAGAGAGGGAAGGTTAAAGCAAGCATTTAGACTTTTTTTTTTAATATAAGATGATCAGTGTAGATTAAGGACACTGGACACACATTAACACTTTAAAATAGAATGACAAAGGTGCACTGTTTTCCTGCAAAAATCTTCTACATTGTACGTCTATTAATGAACGCTGCTTTTAAAGCCTATCTTGTGCTGAGTATTTCTGTGTGAGGGTCATGTAATTGTGCAAGAGATCCAAATTGTTCATTTTAATTGACCCTCACAGCATTAAAATGAATGTGTGTACTTGTAGACCATTGGTTTTCTCTTTTGTGTTTCTTTTCTTTCCTTTGAAAACACTGTTTTAAGGTAACTCACTCTGTAATTATATTTTAGAAGTATTTTTCTGGTAAGCCTCTGACTTTCAGAGGCTAACTGAAATGATGGGAGAAATTTAAAATAGATTTCCTTTTTGAAATTTATGTGCTGATTAATAAAGTGTGTGAAAGGAGTTTCCTGACCCATTACAAAACAATTCTTTTACCAACAGAAAACGTAATGCTTTCTGATGACACTTATAATTGCAGTACTTCCAGAACAATTACCCTCGTAGTTCATTTTCATATTGTTAGAAATCATATTTGCATGTTATATTTAATTGAAAATGGCATACTTTGCTCTATGCACATCTGGAAATACTCATGGAGTTTAACTTGAGAGCAAATGTGTATTTACTTCACAGGTAAGCAAACATTTAGCTATCCTGACAGGAGAATACATTTTAATATCACTTGCATGTGTTACCACATCCCTGTACAGCTGCCTTTTTCCAACTTATGGCCAGCCCAAATAGTGGTGGATACTGAATGCTTAGGTGTTTATTCAGCATACCAGATTCCAATGGTTATTAAGTTTTGAAATCTGCCAGAGACCAATTTGTGGTCAGATGGTTGTCTCTGTCCCCAGATTGATTTGGTCATGTTACCTCTTTCCAGTTGAAGTATGCACTTTTGTACCAGGTGAGGTTCTAGCTCAGTACTTCCATAGAAAAAAGCAATAGGATCTTGTACCTTTGAACAATTGCCCTTTACTTAGTTTTTGCCTTTCTTCACGCTGTGAGAGGAACACACCCTTTCCTTTGGCAAAGAGATGATCGAACTTGTCGTATGTAACTGAAGACACTTGGTTAATAAAGTGCCAGAAACTGAAGTAGGAAGGACATCCCTGTGAAAGATGAAGAATGAAGATTATCGGGTGGTGCACTGGCACAGAATGAGAAGGCAGATTTATGAGTAAAAATAATAATAATAAAAAAAAACCCCAACAAAGTTAAAAAGGTGATGCCTGTTTGGGTGTGATTTGCCTGCGTTAAAGTCAGGGCTCCTAAGTTACCACTTGAAAAAGCACAGCTTTTCCTGTGATGGACTTGGGTATTCTAGAAAGGTTTCTTAATAGGGTTCATCTTCTATTCTGAGGTTAAATTATCCTGATGAAAATCATTTCTTTGTGGGCTTTCTGGATACATAGTTTAATCAGACTGTCTTAGAAAGAAATCTAGGAGTAACATGATGTGCAGTTTCTTGGTGTGATGGCTACATGTTTTGTTTCACAAGAGAGGAGGAAAGGGCTGTGGTCATTCTCCTATTGAATGGGAAAGAGCCACTCAAAAGCATGTGTCAATGCTAGATTTTTCTGCATTTTCTTAACATCAATAAAATTACCAGCATAAATGATGTGTATATATATATATTTAAACTTAAATTCACAGATAATGATACTGTCGAGAGTGTGAAACAATTGTTAAATTAGCAGTTGTTAATATGCAGTGATTGTAGATTGAAATCAGGCTGGGTGTGGAAGAATTCTTAGTGCATGGAAATCAGTGTTATCATCTGACTTCAGTTTTTTTCCCCATTATGTTATCTTCTAAAAGCCTTCTGCTTAACATCGCTGTAGAATGATTTATACTTCAGATAGCTCCAGGTACTTATTCTGTATACTTCTGAATCCTTCTGCTGTGCCCTGTCATGAGGGAGAAAAAATACTGTCCTCTCCTAGCACTGCATGCGTCTGCCCCAGTGTAACTTGTGCCATGGCCAGGTCTGCCAACAGGAGTGGAGGTTTGTTGTATAAGCAGAACTGGGGACTGGAGTGAAACTCCAGTTTGTACGTCCAGGGGGTAGTCACTGGATAGGAGCTCATTTTGGTTGCTACCAAGACTGGTTGGCAATCATTCAGCATGTAGAAGATACTGAACTAGGCACTTTTAGGGACTGAAACTTAAAAAAAAAAAAAACCAGCAGCGTTTCTTCCAGCAGTGATGCTTTTTTTTTTATTTGGTGTGTATTCAGGATAAAAATGTGTGTGACCTTCGCTTAAGAAAAAATAAAATAGAAGTACAAGATCAAATTCCATTTAAAAGTACATCTGAAAAGTTAAGTAAAAATCCTTTCCTACAGATTAAGACTGCTGCCTTTCTCCCCCCTTTTAAACATTTAAACACACTCTTTACATGATGCTTAAGCTTTCAAGTCAAAGTTACGAGGTGCTTTAGCCGGGCTTGAGTCAGAGAGCGAGAACCAAACCAGGACAATAACAAAATGACACAAAGATTGACTTCACTGTGCTTGCTGGATGAAGTGAAAACTGCTGAAATAGAAATCCTATATCCTGGGATTTCACTGCCTGCTGGAACTAATCTCATTAACTTAAAACCACCTGAGGCTTAAGAGAGATATACACTGCCGTGAGAAATTATATTTATCTCATCCTAGGGGGAAATCCTTTCCCTCCCCCAGCTTACCTTACTTTTGACTTTGTCATTCTTGAATTACCAGGTCATTTCTCCCCCATGGGAAAGGCGTCATAGCTCACAGCAATGCAATTATTGTATCTGAAGTTCACTGCTGTATGAATGCTGAGATCACAGTTCAAGGTTTTTCTTCTTAGATAATTTCCTAAAGAAAACAAAGATTGGAAAAATAATATGTTAGCAGTTTACTTAGCTAAAGTTCCTCCACAGTTACAGGAAAAGATTTCGGAATTAAAGACATGGCATAAGAAGAAAGCTTAATGAAAGTATTTAGGTGTTTATTGCCATTGTAAACGAAATGCTGAGTTTTCTTTAGCCAGCACAGTTTTAAGAGATTGGTTGCCTCTAACTGGTAATTGGATGCAGAAGTTTCAAATGCAAAGTTGCAGTTTTAACTCCAGTGAGCGTTGCGGGTGAAAGCTGTGTGTGGCTGATTGCTGCACTCCCATTTGGATTGAGACTAGATCCCAAATCTACATTCAGTATTGTAGTCCTGGCAGTAGAAACAGTCCCTTTGACGTGGAAGGATTTTGAGTGAGGCCTTATCTGGTAATCTTGTTGAACTTTGCAGCAAGGCAAAATGACCTTGTTCAAGTGGTTGGTTTTTTTTTTTAATGTTTGTCTACTTAAGAAAAACCCCAAACCAATCGATTTTGAGTTACCCATTAAACAGCTCAGACATGGAAGGATATTAAGAAGAAAAGAAATGTTAAAGCTGAATTAGCTCCCAAAACTAAAAGCTCTGAGCCAGTATGTGGAAAGCCTTGTGCAGCGAAAGCTCTTTGTGGTGAGCCTGGCCCTTGGCGTACAGCTTCCAGAAAGGAACCTGGAATATTGTTTGCATTGTGGAGGTGGAAGCTACAAGCAGGGAAATGGAGATGCCAGTTTCAGTGACCACTGAGCAAAACTACACATGATTTCTGTAAAATCCAGTTCAGTTCAGAAGATAGTTTGTGGGTTTGAATGCCAAGTCTGTCAAAGTTCAACATTAATTGTGGCTTATTAGCCCTAAGTCACTGATTTAATGACCAGGCATTTAAAATGGTATTGATAGCTTATGTATAGGGACAACAATAAATACAGTTTTAATTGCAGACCAATTAAAGTAATAAAAATGAGAATATAAGGCCATGTTTTTCTTTCTTCCTCATGGTATGAGTGGAGAGCAGGCTAGAAAGCTGCTCTGCAATGCTCTTGTTCATCAGTATGGAGGGCAAGATGAAGAAAAGGTTTGTGTTTTCAGAATGTCCTTGTTACTACAAGCAAAAGTCATGTGTGCTTCAGAACATTTGATTGGTGTAAGTGGTACCTGTATCAGTGTTGCACCCTCTTTCTCCTACGAAAGTCATGGAGTTTGGACAATAGCTTCATTGTTGGCCACATGAGGATGTGCAGAGGGTGTTTCCCTCTTCTTGAAAGCAAGATGGGTTTACACATTTTCTTGCATGAAAGAGTAAAGTAATTTGGCAGAAAATAAACCCCCTTATGTTCCAGCTGGTCCTCAGATATCCGAGGGACTGAGGGTGGCTGGGGTTAGATTCTGAGTGCTGTCCAATTTGGCACTGTTGGTCTGGTCGCGTTCAGTCTGGCTGAATTACCACGGCTCGGATTCACTAACAGGACACTGTTAGTTTGGCACTGTTAGTCCAGTGGCACTCAATGTATCTGAACTATCATGGCTCGGATCCCAGTCCAGTCTTGTCCAGTGCATCTGAACTACCCCGGCCCTGGATTCACTAGCAGCACACTGCACTCCCGTCTAGTCCCGCTCCATGGTCTCACGCAGCCAGGAAGGAGCTGACGGCACCCAGTGAGAGAAGGTCTGTGACGAGCAGCATGAAAAGTGTGGTTTATTGAGAGCTACAGAAATACAAGTTCTTACAGATTGCTGGTGATAAATACACTACACACACGTTAAATCAAAGAGCAGCTCAAGAAGATTTCTAAGTTTAAGAGTCTGGATCTTGCCCAAAGGTGTCCCTAAGGGAGGGAAGTGAGGCTCAGCCGGTCGACTGATCCCAGGAGTCAGAGATGATGTCCGCTCTGGCTTGTCCACAATGATGTCTTCCCCAACATCCACCCTTACTTAAACCATTTTTATAATAAGCTCCACCTTGAAGGTAAAAATTGAGTGACTCTAGTCAGAAATACCTTGATTATGATTGGTGTCAATTGCTCTTGCTTTGCTTTTAAAGATAGAGCTGAAGAAGATTCACAGCACAAGCTCAGCGAGGGGTGGTCGCACTTTGGAGGCGGGCGGCCTGTGGGACAGAGGTGTGTTTTAGTATCGTAAATGACATCAGAATGAGCAAAGTTCACACAAGGACAGTACTTTGTCAAAACCAGACAGACTGTTGGCACGGGGTCTCAAGCAGGCAGTTTATCAGTCCTGCAGTACCACCAAGTTCCCATCTCTGCTGTGATTTCACAGGGTCTGGCTGTGGAATCTTCCCTCCATCCCCCGTGCTGCTTGCAGGCAGTGTTGCATAGGGAACTGTTGTGAAATGGATTCCTTGCATACCAGTTGCACTCTACCCTGAAAGTTTCTCCAGTGTTATACCTTTCCTTAATGTGTGAACAGTGCTGCACCTTTAGCATGATGTTAAGTTTTAAGTCACCTGCAGTCATTATTCACACACTTCCAGCACCCAGAGAGGCCTACTCATCTCTGGATTGTCTCCCCAAACCACCTTGTTTCAGAGAGGTTGCTTGGGGTATAGATTAGACAAAACTTAACCGAGCCATTATCATGGTAAAACTCGGTGCTTAACGTTGCCAGGAGGGTGTTTTAGGCACAGGCAATGATCAGTGAATTTGAGGAACAGAGAGCATGAAGGTTAGATTGGAGGTGACAGTAGGATGGTCAGCTAGGGATTTTTGGTTTGGAAAGGTGTTACTTACTTTTATTTGCATATTGGACCTACAATTGCTGCTTGATTTAGCAGTTTCTGGTACCAAATGGATGTGAACTGTAACACGTTTAATGTTTCCATCAGTGTTAGTAATAGGCTCAGGTCAACTTGTGGTGCAGATAATCAGGAGTGTAGTGCTTGTGAGTTGTGATTTGTTCAGAACCCTGAGTACTTGATAAATGGTACAGTTTATTGTGTGAACTTTAATTTTATATGCAAGGCAATAAAATTTTGAAGTTAAGGCTGAAAAACCAACCAAAAAGCAAGTGAGCAGTTCAGTGTTTTAATGGACTTTGTTGTTCCTGGATATTTAACTGTCTCTGAACGTTCAAGTGAGTTTGCTGATGTGAATGCCCCATTAAAGATATTTAAGGGACTACAATGAAATGCATATGCACAAATAGTTAAGTGCATTCATGTGTCTAGATAAGAAGTCCAAGTAATTTACCTAGCCTGTGTAATGCTAATTATGTATTGCTGTGATCTTATCTAGATGTAAGTGAATTTGGACGGGTGTTTTCATTTAATTTTATTGAATAGTGAATAAATCAGTGAATGTATAAATCATGGATATTGTGTTGCTGAGAAGAGAGACTACAGTGATGTATGCTTGCTGAACTCCGGTGTACGTTCCTTTTCAGCCCCACATAAAATAAGTACAGCATATTCTAGTTTATTTAGTGATGGACAGGCTGTTAATTCTTAAAATAGCTAAGGAGTAGGAACCCGACACCTGGAATGATTTATGTGTTTGCTTTGTAAGCTTGTTTCTGTTTTGTAACCTTTAAAATGTGGGTTTTATGAGTGGTATCATTAAAATTTATACTCCCTCTAGTATGTGATGTTAGTCATTATTGCTTTGCTGTGCCTCCAGATCACCTGCCTGAATTACAAAACAGCCTTCCGTGGAGCTAAATAGTAATTTTTTTCCATTCTAGAGTAAATGCATGTTGCCATCCAGAGGGACTTTGACAGGCTTGAAAAGTGAGCCTGTGTGAACCTCATGAAGTTCAACAAGGCCATGTGTAAGGTCCTGAGCATGGGTTGGGGCAATCCCAAGCACAAATACAGGTTGGGTGGTGAGTGGATTGAGAGCAGCCCTGCTGAGAAGGACTTGGGGCTGTTGGTGAATGCAAAAATTAGCATGAGCCAGTAATGTGCACTTGCAGATCAGAAAGCTGATTGCCTCGGCTGCATTAAAAGAAGCAGGACCAGCAGGTTGAGGGAGGTGATTCCCCCTCTCTTCTTCACTCTCCTGACACCCCACCTGCAGTGCTGTGCCCAGCTCTGGGGCCCCTGGCCTAAGAAAGGCATGGACCTGTTGGCGCGGGTCCAGAGAAGGGACACAAAGGTAATCTGAGGGCTGGAACACCTCTCCTACAAGGATAGGCTGGGGGAGTTGGGGTTGTTCAGCCTGGAGAAGAGAAGACTCTGGGAAGAGCTCATTGCAGCCTTTCAGTACTTAAAGGGGACCTACAGGAAAGATGGGGTAGGGCCTTTTCATCAAGGGGTGTATGGGTGGGATGAGAGCGGGGTAATGGTTTTAAGCTGAAAGAGGATGGAATTACATTAGATATTAGGAAGAAATTCTTTACTGTGAGGGTGGTGAGACGTTGGAACAGGTTGCCCAGGGGAGTTGCGGATGGCACATCCCTGGAAGTGTTCCAGACCTGGTTGGATGGGGCTTTGGGCAACCTGGTCTAGTGGGCGGTGTCCCTGCCTATGGTGGGGGGCTGGAACTGGATCATCTTTAAGGTCCCTTCCAGCCCAAACCATTCTAGGATTCATTCTATGACTTCATTATTTTTCATTGGTGCTCCCAACTGGAACAAAGATCAGATTCTGGCCTTTTGTGCTTTCCATCTAAATGTGAAAGGTTGCTAGGAATTAACTCTGTATTTCTGAGAATGAAATATGAAGGTTCTTTAGTTTAGGAGAATTGATACCAATCTGAAAAAACTTCCAGAGAATTTGTTTTGAAGTGTACTCTGTTTTTTTGTTAACGCAGATTGATATGCTCAGCAGGTGATGTGATGTTGTGCTAGACTTTATCACGTTCATTTAAAAATGTTTCAATGAAGAGTGAATTTTCAGTAAGAGAAAATATAAGCTAATAGTGAAAGTGAATTACAGTCCTTGTGTCTATTAATTGAGACTTTTAAGAAGATCTTTTATAACAGGAAGGTTTCAAATTTACTTCAAATTTACACATTTAGTCGGCATCCTCAAATTGAAGGTGTCAAAAATGTTTCTCCTAAAAGAATCCGTCATGCTTTAGAAAGGTGTGGGCTTTTTTGAAATGAATGAATCAAATGGAAAGTGGAGGCTTTCCTTGAGCTGTTGATTAGTGCACTGATGACTCTCTGAAGGCTGTCAGGCAAACTCTTTAACTCAGGAAGGTGACCCAGCTCTCAATTTTTTTTCTTCTTCTTCTTTTTTTTTTTTTTCCTTTTCAAAAAACATAAACTCAGAGTTAATGTAGACAGATCGTCTAGCAGATTGTGATATAGATGAATTAATTGCAAACTCCCCCAAACCTGACAGCCAGTTTTCACGCAGAGGTGATGTGGGGTTGTGTTCTGAAACACAGACTGAGCTGTATCATTGCAGATGTTTTAGTTTAAGTCAAACTTGTTTACCTCGTGCAAAAGTGGCAAATGCCAATATCAAAGGTTTGATTGTTTTTGTTTTTTTTTTTTTGTTAAACAGGAAACTTACTGTTGTAATAACAAATGTTTTACAGATGTTAACAGAGGATACAATACTAATTTCAGTGCAGCCTGAGGCTACTGTGATATATTCAGTACTGTCATCTAGTTCCATTGAAAGATACGTGATATACTACTAGAAAACAAGTTTGAACAACAACAAAAAGCGCATTATTATTATTGGAAAATCTGAGAATGAAATAGCTCAGATGGAAGGTGTGTTAGAGTAAGTGCACTCAAGTGTGAGATCCTCAAGCCAGTGGCCTCTTCCTGCAATCCTTGGTCGCATGCTGCACGGTGTTACAGTCATTAAAATTCCCCTGTCTGATTCTGTTACCAGAATGATTATTCTCTCAATATTTGCAAGGCAAGTTTTCTGTCATGTTACAAATTTCCCTATTTATTTTTGCAATGGGGAAAAAGTGAGTATTAGAGGCTCTTGCATTGAAGGCTTCCAGTAGCATAATTCCTGGAGCTGGAAGGGATGCTCTGCAGGCTTACTTTAGTTGATACTAGGAAAGAGTGCATTTTTCAAGAGTCTTGGCCTCCCCTCCCCCCACACACTGCAAGTAGCTTTGATTAATACTATGAAGTTGACATTTAGTTTGATCTATGCTACTCATACGTATTTAAAATTGTGAGCGGGCTCCATACATAAATGTCAGTGAGATAGGGAAGAAAGTAGAAAGAAGAGCTGTGATGATGATTAGAGGAGGCTCAGTAGACTTTTTCATAGGGTTAATGCTTTCCAAATTGGAGGATATAAGATTGAAAGTGAAGGGCGTACTCCTTGTTGAGGGAAAGTGGTAGAGTGGTCCTAATGCAGAATCTCATTAAAGCAACTGTCAGGATTCCTCTATTTTACCATCACCTCCCCTATTCTGTAAGAGTCAGCTGTCGTTTTGAGTGAGCATACTGCCAAAGAGGCATTTACAAATAAATGAAAAATGTCACAATTGATTTTGCTCCTTTCAGAGTGCTGGGTGTCAGCTTTGTCACAAACCCTTTGTTATTCTCTTTTTCAGATCTCTTGTCTGGTCATTGGAAAAACCTTGGATGGGTCTGGGTTTCTTCCTGTTGACCTGGGGTAAGATTATGACTTTTCCTTAACATTTGTGCAACAGTTAACTAATAGTGACTTTTCAGTGCTTATAAAGGGTGAAATTCTTACCAATTACCTGATGAATGTATATCAAAGCTGTATAATACAATCCGCACTTGGGGATGCTACTGACGTAATGGATTTGTTTCTTGGTTTCTTTTATAGACGTATTTGTGAATTATGGTAATTACTTTGCCAATGTTGCATACAGCAGTACTAGCCACAGAAAAAATATATATATGGAGCTGTTTGTTTCTAAAGAGTATGTACTTCTGAGTTGGTAGTGTTCTTTTCTTCAGTGTTTATAATTTCTCATTCTCTTTCACTGTATGTTATATGGTTATTATAGTGCATATTTCTGCTTGTAAACATATCAGAAGGTAACCTATTTCCCTTATGTATTTGCTGGCCAGGTAAGTGAGCGTAATGGGCAATATCAGTAAACCCCTTTTAATGCAGAAGTGTTAGCATATGAATGGATATTTGTTATAATTTTGTTATAAGAAACACTTGAGATGCTTTAGATAGAGCAAAGTATCTAAACTGCTACCACTTCTAATAAAAAAGTCATCGTTATTTTCTCCTTGAACTTCAGTTCTGTGATAGCAGTCAAAAATACATGGAATCTTTTACTAAAACTGCTGTGAAAGAAACTTCATTAATATGTATAGAAATGCTCACGATCCTTTAAATCATGCTGGAAGGTTTTTAATGTCAGACCTAGTGCTACACTTAAGAGTAATTTTTGTCCTTTTTGCATTTTCTGTGATGTCCAAGAAGTGTAACCTGCAAATAGTAATAGAACAAGAGTTTACCACTTAGCACTAACTTCAAAAAAGTGAATTTGCACTGTATAGAAGGAGCTGTTTTGTGACCTTTTGTGTGAGCATTTCTGAAGGGATTCTTCAACAATGAATTGCACCTATTTTGCAGTCTGGCAAACAGCACAAAGTCTCTATTTCCGTGCACATTAATTTTTGCTAATTTTAAAAGTTGCTGCATTTTATCACTATTGCCAATATGAGATTTTTAAAACCAGAAGAGATTAAGAAAATCACATTGCTGTCATTTTTGGAAACTTCTAGGAAATCTAGGAAGGAATTGGACTCTTTAAGGGAAAACAAAGAATTTACAGTGTCACCTGCCCTACATACCAATTTATTTTTGATGTCTTTTCCATCTGAGTAATATAGCCCAATTAGCTCTCCTTCTAACACAGCAGAATTTTTTTTGTGTATGTGCATATTTGTCAGCTGTTTGAGCATTTTTAATGTGTTACCTTCACAGTTAGCTCTTACAGTTCTGTTATACCCTTGGCTTAATTGAAATGAAAGGTGTTGAATTTGGTTTAAAATAAATTTTAAATTTAATAATGACAAGCGTTAACTTTCCTGAAAGATTAGCATTTTTATTTTTGTTCATTAAACTAGAAATCAAAGCTAAAACTACCAAAGAGCACCCTTAATTTGTACTTTGGACAAATGTAAACTCTTGTTTACATTTTAGTACAGACTTTGGGACAAAGCTCTCAAAGGTGATCCCTAATACATGTTCTCAGCAGCAGGCTGCCCAACCTTGCTTTTCTTCTAGTTGTATTAGAAGGAAATCTGAGATGTGAATCCAGCACAAAGACAGAAAATGAGTTCTGGCGGTGTGGAAACTGATGACATAATTTCAGTGAATAAACCAGACAGTTCAAGGCTGTTATATTTGTGTAATTATTATTGTTACTGTAAACAAAGAGAGAAGGAAGGAAAGCAAACTTTGATGAAGTAGAACTCAGCACAGTCAGTTCTATGCATCCCCCAAACTCCAACCCCCAATTTGACTTAGGCAGCACAGTAAATTGTTTTGAGGTAAATCTAAATGGAAGTTTATAGCATTTCAAATCGAAATGGGGCATGCACTTAGGAGTGAAGCAGTGCTGCAAAGGGAAATGTGGAACGCTTCTGTAATGCCTTGAAACAGTAGCGAGGTGTTGGCTAAATATCACTTGGCAGATTTGCGGCTTGGACTTTGGATCACCAAATCTCTGAGTATAAACGTGATACTTAGTTTCATAATGTTACTGATGTTCATTTATCCCGACTTCTATAGAGTTGGCTGTACTCTGATGCATAGTTATGCATATGTAAATACCTGTGTGCTAGCTGATTGCATATATATTCCATATATTAGTCTGAATCATAAGATTTCTCTTATCTCAATGGACTACATATGAAATGTGCCAATTAGCAAAATTACTATGAGTTAGAATATAACTTTAGTGGGGCGTTGTCAAAGATCTCTATCCATCAAATAGTAAACACAGATTGGTTAAAAACAAACAAACAAACAAAAAGACCAGCTTTAGAAAGAGCCAAAGGGCTACACAGAACATGCTCTCCGGTGAGGACCCTTCCTGGTGGTGGGCCGAAGACAGTGGTGTACTGCTAATACAGGCTTCTAGTAAACATATTTTCAGCCAGGAGCAAGGGAATAGGCAAGCGAACGGAGAGCTGTATCTTTCTGAATCAGTTTCTGTCCTTAAACTGTAAAAGAAAATGTCAAAACTACAAAATTTCAGTTTAACTGATTGGGTTCGGCCCCCCCCCACCCCCCAGTAATTAAAATTCACTGTGCATGATGACAGTTATTTTTCTGGCTCCTGAACCCAGAATATTCTTTCAACTCCTTTTCACATACACGTGTCTCTTTTCCTGTTTAAATGAATAAAGGTACTGTGTTTCTAGGCGACAGGGGACATACTGGTGTCATATTTAAGCAAAGTGAATCACAGACCCTTCCCCATCCTCAAACTCTTCATGACATATGATGGCTTTTCTATATATGAAGAAAAAGTAATTAAAGAAGTGGGAGAAGTAAGGGAGGATAACCTGGTCAGCTGGGGAAAGATAAGATTTGGAGGAATTATCATTCATGAGTTTGTCAGTTAAGTTGTTTATAGTTTCACTCTTAGAAGATGCATTTTAAAATCTTGAAGATCCTTTGCTTTAAAATCAGGCCAGTTTCTAGCACCTCTTCTGATTTGCACCCTGTGATTTCTTAAGTGCATGTGTTACTCCATTGACTTCAGGGAGATCACTCGTGGAATAAAGAAATTGTTCCATTTTTGTATCTGAGGCTCTGCTCTGTGCTGCCTTTTAGCTGTTATAAAACATTGTTACCCAACTGTTTTCCTCTGAATTGTTTTGTGTAGTTGTTTTATAAATAGCATTGCTTCAGGTGGTGTAATAGAACTCATGGCAGGAAGGACATGTGAAGACGACATGCCCAGAAGACAATACTAAAAAACAATTTGCAGATCCTCATTGCCGTGGCTGAATGAGTTGGTTTTAGGTAGTTTTCTATTCAAACAGAAATAAGAAGATAAAATGCATTTCACTCATTTTTGTTGTGGCATGGTGGTCAAACCTGAGCCACTTAAATTTAGTGGATAGAGCAGGGCAAAGGAAATTGGTAATTGCTTGCTAAATTGATCATTCTCTCATGGTTGCCTCTGTTGCCTCTAGCTGTAACATGTTAATGACAGTCAGAGAACTTAGCCATCGGAAAATCTCCTAAACTGTACAGGACAATACCATGAAGTAGCTTAATGGTGAACTTGTTTGATTGCTGCTTAATTGGCAGAAGAGTGGCAGGGGAGGAAGCTCATGTGCTGGCCCCTGGGTTCCAGAAGAGTCTTTAGTCAGAACAGTGACTTGAAATGTATGTAGAATGATCATCTATGCACAGTATATTTTGAGAGTGAAGGGAAGTTTCTTTCACTACATTTCCTCCAGTCATTATTTTAACAAAAGCATAGAATCATAGAATGGTAGAGGTTGGAAGGGACCTCTGGAAATAGAGTCCAACCCCCCTGCCAGAGCAGGGTCACCCAGGGCAGGCCACACAGGAACAGATCCAGGCAGGGCTTGCAAGTCTCTAGAGAAAGAGACTCCACAGCCTCTCTGGGCAGCTTGTTCCAGGCTCTGTCACTCTTACAGTGAAGAAGTTTTTCCTCATGTTGAGGTGGAGCTTCCTGCATCTTGGGAATGTTTTCAATGCTCAAAAGCATTAGCGGGACCTAACGCATTTACATTTTTCTTCCTCATGTAATTGTAGTACTTGTTTTATGCAAAAAATAATCATAATTGCAGCCAGGTTGTTTTTGTTTGTTGTGTGGATGATGATGATGATGATGATTATTATTATTATTATTTGTTTCTTGCATTTACTGGAACAAAATTGTTTGCAGCTCCATTAAGAATTGGTTCCCAAGTACATACATGTGCATATAGGATTGAATTGCTGTAAGAAAATCAATGAGTTGCCATTGAGTTAATAGTATTGGCTTTATTTGATAAGCGTGTCCTTGTGCTCTTTTGAAAATTATAGCTATAATTAATGATGACTGAACACATCTCCTGTGACTCTTCTGTAGCTCTAGAAACAAGTTATGCAAACTTGTCATTGATTCCAGCAGTCTTCAGTAAAGCCAAGATTTCACAGAGTCTTCATCTAAAAGAAACAAACACAGCCTTCCATGCCCCACCATCTGTTTTTAGGGATTCTCCACTTATTTTCCCCTGTTTTGAGGAAGAATTTGGCTCAATATTCTTCAATTAAGTATAGAGAAGTAATTAAGATTTATAACATTAGTAAAAACTTGACTTACACGCAGGAGGTAGATTGTGACAGCCTGCTACGCTGTGCTAAAATGACACATAGGTTTCATCAACAGAAATGTATTGCTGTGTAAAGTTGGTTCTCTCTATAGGGTGCCATAAAGTAATTAGAAAACCATAACAATCCTTCAGTATTGCATATTAATTCCTTAGAGGGATGACTTCATCTTTTTGGACTGCAATAGTGTACGACTGACCATGGAAACACTACAGAACTAGGAAGCGATCTGAAAAAACAAGTATAGTTTTTCCAGACTAGCATATTTATTTTATAAAACTCCTACTTGTAGCGATTTTTGCTTGTAGCAAACTGGAGGTGAAAGTATTTGTCTTAAAATTAAAAATCGACATGGAATGCTGTGTACTTCGCCTTGAAGGAACTGCACGTAAAGTATTTGTCCTTTGCGAGGACTGAAGACTCTTAGAAAGTTTGTCCAAACACAAGAAGAATCTCTTCCCTTACAGATGATGGTGAGTTTTTGCATCTGGGGTAAGCTAATAGAGCAAGAGTGACATGCTATAAATTTAAAGGATGAGAATTTTGAGCAGTTTTTTTCCCAGTGGTGGCTGGAGAGCTGTGTTTGTCTAGTTGAGACGGTGTTACAAATCCACTTTGATTGACGTTTTCTTGGGTTTTGTGTTTTTAATGACCGATGCTTTAAGCATGAGTTTGTCACAGAGGGTTGTGTTGACTGGAAAGGGAGGGAAGGTGCTTATAGGCTGCTCTGATGGAGGAAGATGAGGAACACTATTCAGTGGGTTTGCTCAGGAAAGATTCTGTGTGCGAGCCTCTCTGAGCTGACATTCCCCTGCTCATAGTGGGAATTCTGCAACCCATGAAGACATTATTTTACTGTCTTTTTATTGTACCCATGTAGGATATCTTTCTGATTGTGCTATCAAGTGTATCCCACTTGAAAGTGTCTTTCCAACCCACTGGACTTGTGGGTTTCTGCTGTGTCTGGTTGTACTTTGGGTTTAATTAATTTGGGCATTAACCCTTCCTTTACTAACATATTTCAGCAGCAGTGGTGAGAGTAAGTTGTTAGCAAGATCCTTGCCTGTCATATCTGCAAGTAAGGCCCTTTTCTTGAAGAATACTATGACAAGGGCTTAATTAGACTTTCAGAAGTCTAATTAAGGAAACATTGAATTTAAGCCTAGCCTTGAGTACTTCATGCAGCCAATGTATATGTTTATTATTTCTCACATGAATATTGAAATGTTCAAGAAAATACAGATGCTTAAAATAGATGATTTTGACCCTGCTGTCATTCAGGGAGGAGGTATAATATTTAGCAGCTTTATACCATTCTCAATATACTTAATAATTTTTTAAGACTCTGCTGTTCTAAATATAGCATATCCGAGTTAAAAAAGTGTTTCCTATACCTTAAGTGCTATGAAGGGGATAATCTTGGGAGTGTTTTGACATTTATTTTAATGGAAGCAGGATCAAGCACAAATCTAGGTTAGAATGACATTTACAAGTGATCAGCAGTACTGATCAGTGATCAGTGTATTGAGCTGTTCAAGCTGCTAGGAGATTACTTTATATAATGTATTGTTAAATGTGTGGATTTTTGTCCTTTGGGTTTTTGTGGTTTTTTGTTTGGTGGTTTTTTTTTTGTTTGTTTTTGTTTTTCATTAAAAAGAATATGGCTATACCTCTATGAATTAAACCATCCTCATTCTGATGACGTTGATGACAAAACTTTCAGCAACATTATGAATCTATCTGCTGGATTTTCAGTTTATATGTACAGACACAGTGCTGCTCAAAGCAAAATATTTCACTATCCTAGTATGAACACTCTGGAAGACTCTTTAAGGCGTGTCAGAGCATTATGGCAAAGAGCTCATCTCCACCAAGGTGGTGTTCTTTTTTTTTTCTCCTTTGTAATGGTTTCATTTTCTTTTAATTCTTTTATTTAAAGCTGTAACCAAGAAATGATGACCCAATTTTTGATTAAAAAAACAAATCACCTCAGGCCCTTGTCCCAAGAAAAACACGTGCACAGGAAATAAATAATACTGTAATTAAAGTAACAAAGGTTTCATCTTAAACAAGGAGGGTATCCAATATGTGAGGGTGGCAGAAAACAGCACTTAAAAACTTCAGGTTTTAATTTGTTGTTTAGGGACAGGATTGAGGGACTTGAAGGTAGACAGGTCCAGCTTTTTGGGAAGCTTCTCTTCAAGGCTTAAGTACTGTTGGTTTCACCTTTGCTTTTCCAAGTCCACCTGTCAAAATCAGCTGTGCCTCCCTTTGTCTTCAAACACGCTGCATTGGAAGTCAGTGACTTTGTTACCGCAGGTCTTATGGATTTGCTCCGAGTTCACTGAGTAACATTTATTATGAGCTTTATATTAGCAGTTACTTTGACTTCTTCAGATAAGTAGGATCCTTTATCATAGACAGTACTATCACTGCTTTAGTCAACGGCTGTATGATGAATAACTTTCAGAAAATGATAGATTGGATTTTGGAAATATAATTTTGTGAGCTCCATTTACCTCATCTGAAAGATAATTTTGGTACATCACTTTAGAACTTTTCTTTTAAAATGTAAGATGGCATTCCTCCACATTCCCCCATTTACAAAGTGCTGGGCCAGAAAGAGTCAATGGGGTCTTTTTTTCCCCATCTATGATCTAAGTAATAAACACTTTCTGTACCTTTTTGAACCTCCTAAAGCTCATTCAGTCCATTTTCTTTGCTTTTCTATGTCTATGCTGACATCCATTAGTTGTCCTCTTAGAGCAGAGAAAAATCTCCCCAGTAGGTACATGTCGAGACATGAGTAGAAATAAATAAAAGGATGGGGGCAGAACTATAGTGTCTAGGAGAGAGAGAGAGCAGATGACAGGGATGTGGCCCTTGGCATTTTAATTTTGAATAGCTTGGTGGTTCTGCAATGGTTGTAAGAATACTTTTGCAATCAGAAGTGAGAGTGCCTTGTTTTATAGCTTTTGTAGCAATATTAGTTCCTTCAAACAAACATGAGAAGCCAGCTACTTTTCTTTTACCCCAGTGTTTTTCATTCATGTTTTTCCTATACCTTACGATCAGCCAAAGCTTGACAAATGCAGGTGTTCTTATGACTTCTCTTCAAGCTATACTGCAGATTTTTCTCTCGCTTCCTTTTGCTATAAGAAATACCTGTTCAGATGTTTTTTATAGTTTCTTTATGATAGGCATTTCAGATATGTACTACTGAATAAATAAAACTGCCTTCCTAACTCACAGAGCCTGAGATGTTTTTTCATTTGTTTCTCAAAATCTGTTGCAGCACAGAACGTAGTTGGTTGTTGTCATAGTAAAGAAGATGGCCTGGCATTGAAATGAGAACATAATTAAAATTATTTTTATTTTTCTCAGGACTTAGAACAAACTGTTACTTAAACCTTTTCTTAAAGGTATTACACCTAACAAGCTCTCTTGAGAGGGATGGAGGCAAACAGCTAAGCTATCAACAAAAACACCGAATGGCTGCATTCCCTGGGGTTTGCTTAAATTTGAAAGTAGGTAGGAACTGTGAAGAAATATAATGCAATCTGGTAAAGAAGCTGCAGTATAACTCCAGTGGCCTCAGACACAGTAATGTACCTGTATAAAAATCTCATATTAACCTGAAATGTAGGTAACGTCGTAAAACACTCTGAAGTTGCTTAGCTTACATTCGTCCTTGATGCATCATCTTCAATGTCTGGTGATGTTGAAATCAGTTTATGCTGTAAACTCTGCAGCATGGAAAGCAGGTCTTTTTACTGGTTGTGGAAAAGGCCCTGTGAACATTTCTGGGCTGCCCGTGTTAGATTATGACATGCTAAATGCAAAGTGACCACTGAGCTGAAAAAGCAGGCGAATGGTGTTAAGTTCTTGGTCTTAATTGTCTGGCAGGTTAAGGTTCACCAAACCACTGAAGCCACTTGTGGTCTGAGGGCTTTTTTTCCCCTTCCCACATGAATGTTTGTGTGTACACGATGGAGTCATAATACTGGTCTTCCAGGATTTGAAACAGATGGAAGGAGAAACAGTAATTCTTGGATGTTTCCGATGCTGCCTATTTCTTTTCTGTTTTTTTTTCTTAATCTGAAATGCTTGTTAATCCATGTAACACTTGTTTTATTGTAACCCTTTCTCAGAATTTGTGAATGCCTTCCAGTACAGGATTGGTAGTCATAGTTTTGCAGAGACATGGCCCTTTTCTTCTTCTGAAACTTAGAATGAGATGTAGCAATTGTTTTGTCTGTTGTTTTGAGGAGGAGCTGCATACAGGGTTCATGTTGAAAAGCATGCTTGAATTTGAGCCAGGAGAAGTTTTCCAAAAAGTACCATTTTACCTGATTACTTTTGGTGGCTTTCAGTGGGTTCTGGAAGATGATACCCTAAGCAGATCCTCTTATCTAAGAAAGAATGCAGCTCTTCATTGAATTATCCAGAGGCCTCAATCTGTATTATTATATTGCATTCTCAAAAAGAAGCACAGCAATGTGGAGATGTGTAGATTTGGACAACAGCTTTGAAGCAGCAGGGGACAGATCTGCTGACGATTGCTGTAGGCAGGGGTGCATCTCCCTCTGTGGCACGCAGTGCTCCATGTCCTCTGACAGGATGGCAGAGCATCAGGGAGAGCTTACTCAGCAAGGCTTTGACAAACCTAGACTCACCCTATTTCTGCTTCGAGCTGCTTGGGAGACAGAGCAAATTTGGTTTGGAAGTCGTGCTGGCATGAGTTGGCAATCCTCTGCCTGAGTAGCGTGCCAAGGCAGGCACGTGGGCATAGCCTGAGCTGATAGGAGTTCTGGCTCCTAGGCAGGGCTGGCTCAGCACAGCCTAGAGAGCAGGCTTCTTGCAGCTACCTGGGTTGCCTTGCCACTAGTGACCTAGTGCATGGGTTGCCATTTGACTTCGAGTAACAGCAAAGCTTCCAAGGACCTGAGCTGCAATGTTACCTAGCTGTGCCTAGTAGCAGTTTTCAAAATGGCCAAAATATTGGCAATACTAAACTTCCTGTGAACAACCTGAGCCTGTAAACCTTTGGAACTAGGTAGCAGACTGCTCTAGATGTTTTGAGGAAATCCTGCCGAATACCTGTCACTATTACTATGCATTCCCACACATTTGAAAATCTGGGATCAGGTTATTGGTGTCTTGCTTATCAGACAGTTAGGAGAATTGTAACTTGCAGGAATAGATCTGCATTTTACATAGTGCCTTGAAACATGATTTTTTTTTATTGCACTGTGGAATTCCTGCAGAAAACTGTTTTTTATTATTATCGTTGTAATAAATGCTAATAATAATAATAATGATAATCTGTTTGGGTTTTTTTAAACTACTAAGGGGCATTTCCTTGTACCTTCTAGATTTCTTGATGTTTTCATTGGAGCAGAGATGGTCTGTTGTGAACGGGGTTCCAGAATACCCCACACTGACGTTCTGATCGTGTTGTTTCAGTTCATGCATGTGTGCGCGCACACAGGGATCCTACTACAAACAATTCCAACCTGTCAGAAAAGGTGTATCTGTGGTTTTACTTGAAATGCCTCTGTGATTCAGGGACCTGTGCTGGTTAATTATCTTCTGCGTTAGTCTGTGCATGTGTATATGCAAGAATGGGATGCTGCCAGATTGCTTTGCTGTGTTAAATATTAAATTAGCAGATTTGCCTTTTTAAAATAGTGTGTTACTGAGCTCAGGAAATTAAAGGTGAAGCATTACAAAGCTGTCTTCACAGGCTCTATTACCTCCTTAAAAACAGAATTTCATAATTACTTAATGTGCATGCATGTGTGTGCCGGTGTCTAGTTATTGTCTCATAATAATGGTTGTTTAAAAACCCAACAAAACAGGTTTAAAAACCCTTAACTAAACAGTTTTAACATCTGAGTAAAATACAGAGAATGATGAGTGCCAATGGAAAAGATTGTGTCATGTGCAGGTTCCAGTCAGTTGAAATTATCTGGCTTTTGTAGGTGTAAAAAACTTAAGTAATGTTGAAGGCATTAAGGTACCTCATTTTTAGCCAAACCCAGGAAAGAAACAGTGAATGCAACAGGAAGCTCAGATAAGTTAAATATAAAAATGTTTCTTCTGTCAGTCGAGGTGTGTCTATTTAGCAGGAGCTCAGGAGTAGACAGCGGGCAGGGATGCTGCTGTTCAGTTTGAGCTGCCTTCTCAGCCAGAGCAATAGCAGTTTGCATGTTTACAGGGATAATTTTTCTTAAGGCTGTTTGTTCTTCTTGTGTAGTGTCTTCTGTTCAAAAAGTAACCTACTGACTGCCATCAGTAGTATCATTGGGCTTTAACTGGGGCCAGACTACTGGAAGAGGCCTCTGTTACTCAACAAATCAGGTAGGCATCATCAAATCAGGTAACTCCCAAACTGCAGCCTCAACCTACAGCTTCTGTATTGCACTACCCAAAATGTAGATTCAACCCTGATGTATGGATCAGATGTCATATGATGCCTTTTGTAAGGAGGAATGATGCCTGTATGAAGAAACAAGTATTAACAACTCCTGGAAATATGAATAGCTTTATTAAGGAACATATGTATGTATACATAGGTGTATTTTATTCATGTACCTATGGGCAAAAAACCCTTTTTTTGTTTCGTTTCTGAGTAGGTCAGCGTGGAATGATTAATTTAGAAAAGATACTATCTAATTTGGGTATAACGTGCTGAAACAATGAAACTTTATAGTCCACTGGTTTTGTGTGTAAGACTCCTATGACAATATAATTTTCATGACTGTATTAAAATGTCATTAATGTGTTTAGTAACTACTCTTCTATGATCCATTAATTATAAGAGATGAAATTAGGTGTGAATGGAACTTACATTCTGAATTCTAAAAGACTGACTTGATTTGCAGTAAGCGTGTAATCCTCAGGATCTGGTCTTAAACTATCTCATTTCATAATGTAACAAAATTGATGCTCCCAGTGTCTTTAAAAATTAGTATCGATAAAATCCAATGCGTGTATAATTGTAAAGATTTTATTTCCAACCAACCTCTTTTGTTGGTGCTATATTGTATTAGTGTGCTGTGTTGCAGCAAATCAATATGAATTTAAATGAAATAATCAGCTGCATCCTGCAGCAGCAGGGAATTAACTATGATACTAGCTTAAGTCTTATTTACAGCATATGTAAAATCGAGTTCTTAAGCAGGTTCTTTTTGATAAAGAAATAAATATACAGGTTAATTTTGGTATCATTTTTCTGATCAATCATGGCAGTTAAACTGCAGGACTTTTCTTCCTACACCCTCAAACTTGTGAGACAAACTGAGACCAACTCTTTTTCCCCGTTTCAGGGAAGATACTAAAGCAAAGCTAACTAAATAGATGGTATAGGTGCATGTGCACTGGGATTGTGGTAGTGGCTCTAATATTTTGATACTGCTATCTAAAGCAGTTGTAACATTTTAATTGGTAACCTTTCCTGTCTGCATGTAGGTTTCTGAATTTCTGTTTTGTAGGAAAACAAATAACCTCCATATGCTTAGTTGCCTTTTTCTTCCTGTTGCTGGTTCTTTACATAAAAATGTTTAGAGCTGTCTATAATGTGGCCCAATAGCAAATGGGAAAGAGTTCATTTTACCCTTCACTCAACTTCCCTTTCATGGGGAGCTCCACATGAGGATGCAAGCAGAAGTTTATGATGCCTGTCACTTCTTCTGCTGCATGTCATTAATCTTAAGGGGATAAAATTGATGTCACAATTTGTGGTAATCTGCATTAGAATCAGGTTCGTTTATGACTGATGTCTGAATGTGGTTTGGTTTGAAATTTTTTGTTTTGTTTCTGTTTGCTTTTCAGTTTGAGTGACACTTGAAAGAAGGCATGACAATAGAGGGGGCATGGAAGATAATAGCAGGAAAAGAGAAATTTTGTGTTGAAGCTTTTGTGGCTTTGAAGTTCACTAAAGGCGAACAGTAGAGGCACACTGGTACTTAGCAGTGGCTCTTGTGTTTTAAATATTTCAAAATAAAACGTTGGTTTGCATCTTTCTCAAAAATCCAGATAGCCCAAAAATCCAGATAGCAAAACCTACTTGTGGTGTTATTACTGCAGTGAGTGTTAACTAACTTACTATTCTAGTTGCACAATTTATCTGAATAAAGCTTATTTGGTAGTGCTTTCCGTGACCACCCAAGTTAATGACAAAACTCTTATTGGTTACTGCAGGAGATGCAGTTGGTCTGTAGTAAACCTGGAGACTCTAGAGGTACTGTGTTGTGGAAAGATGGCTTGATGTTCAGTGTGCTGAAAGACTGCACAAAATAGGCTTTTCTGCAGGCACTGTACACGTGCACGCTTTGTTCTGCCGACTGCATGTTTCTGTTTTTACTGGAAGTGTTATTCTAGATGCTTTGCTCTAAAAGGTTTCATTTTCTCGCAAGCAGCACGTTCATTTTTTTTCCCCCACTCATATCCCTTGTGTTTCTAATTAACATTTCAAAATCACTGCTTGTCCTCTGTTCTGAATAATCTGTGCATGTTTGCATTCCGGTAGCAGACCTCAACTGCGAATGCAAAACAATATTATCTTCAGTAGTTAAAAACAAATAGTCTCGGTGTATGGCTTTATTCTCAAACCATAATACATTCCGTTTTTTATTTGGCAGGTCTTGAGTCTGTATTAAAAGTTTTAAACTCTACTTAGGCTGAGTAAGCAGATACCATTATCTAATCAGTTAAACACACTGTGCTTCTTTATAGCTCTCTACAGCAGTATAGAATTAAAAGAGGCAAGCAGTAACTAAATATCTCAAAAGATATCTATTCATTAAAATGTGCTTCACCTAGAAAAGTGTTCTTAAACTGCAGATTTCCTATTTGCTCTTAGGTTACCAAATCACACGTGGATGTGAATTTCAAAGGCAAAGCTCAGTTGCTGAAAATATTTTGCTGCCTTTTGCTTGCAGGTTTTACTGTACTGATTTTTTTTTCCTTTTAAAATTGATCATCTAAAGCAATTGCAGTAATGAAGTAACAGATCAAGTAAAGGCAAATTATAGCTAAATGCTTTGAAAAAATGAAAGCTGTATGACTTAAAATTTGCTTTTGAAATTTTCAGTTACCTAATTTCCTCAAGAAATCAAGAAAAGTGTACACTTGCCCTTACTTAAAATAAAGCAGAACTATTTCTCTTTTCTGAATAGGAGAAAGATATGATTTAACCAGGAATGCATTGAAATAATCAAGATGTGAAGCTGAGATATTATACATAAATATGTTTATAGTTATAACATATTGAAAAAGGACTCTTTTTTTTTTTTGTTGTTGTTTTTTAAATTTCTTCTTCTTTGGCAGAAGCTAAAAGCAGCAAAATAAAGGACGTATTTTCAGGTGAATTTTTTGTCTGCTTGTCAGAGACTTCCTTTCAATGTTAACTTAGGTGTTTCTGACCCAGGAAAGTTTTTTGATAATATAATTTAAGTATTACCTTAATTTCTTGCTCTCATGCTTGGTTAGATTGTCTCTTAGCATAAGCAAGGCCGGCACATGTGGAGATACATGGCAGCCTGTCTGAGGACATTTATTTTATGGCTCAGTAAACATCCAAAATGAGAGAAATGGCAGCGTGGTCCTCTTCATGAGAACTGTGAAACAGGTAATTGGCCAAAGCTTCTGTACTTGGAACTTAATGAACAGAACCATGTAAGTAATTCTTACTATATGAAGTCAGTGTCACCTTGATTCCTGTTGCAAAGTGCTTATAAATTTTGAAGCATAATAACTTTCATTTCTCAGCTGTGCAATTGTGTAGCATAAGTGTGGTGTTTGTAATTTTATATCGCAACATGCAGCTGATTTTTATTTTTTTTTTTTTTAACTTAAAACCAAATTCCCACACTTGGAATTCCAGAAATTATCACTTGTTTCCTTTTTTTTAAAAAAAAAAAAAAAGTGTTTAGATATGTGCTAGAGCTGACCCCTTGAAGAGTGCTTCACAAAACCTCCCTTCTTGAAAACTCTTCATGAGATTGTTGAAATTACATCTTGTTTGATGTCTGTGTTAATAAGTTTGATGCATGAGATGGTAATGTTACAACTTGACAAGCTTAAACACAGAATTAGTGATCTCTGAGCTACAATAATGCTTGTGAGGAGGGGTCTTCCAGTGTATCTTTGGTAGTTAGTAATATTCAACACATTCTGCTTTTCCTGTACATTATTTGTGGATAAATTAGCTGGCTTTACAGAACTTGTGTGGTAGCTGTAAGCATATCGCTGTTTCTTTTCATGTAGAAGGAAAATTTGGGTCTAATATCAGGCCTCAGAACTGACAGGAAGTAATAACTGTCTTTTGATATTCAGAGGATTTTTCAAATGCTTGAACCTTCGGATTCAAGTTGGAAATTTGACCTGTGTACTGAATGTATGAAAGAAATTAGTTTGCTGGTTTTATGAATCTAAGGGTCACAGCTATAGAAAGAGAACTCCAAAACATTAAATGAACCAAATTATGCTATTGCTGTTGGTTTACATATTTAAATCAAGGTTGAGTATCACTCTAAAAGATGTGATTGAGCTCAGCTAGATGCATGTGGGCTCAACACAGAAATTACTGAGTCAAATTCTTTGGCCTGTGCAATGTAGAAGGTCAGTAGGGGTGATCACAACTGCCCTCTATAAATGCTGTTTGTCAGAGTCATACGTTCGGCCGAGTGCATTTGAAGCAGCACAAACCAGCATTTATTTGAAATGTCGATAGATTACATGGGCTGGAATAGGCAGAGAATTGTGAAACTGCAATTAGACTGGGTGGATAAAATGAATGGCTTTAGGAAAGTGATGAAAAAATTGCTGGGTTTGTGTTAAGCCTGGAAGTAACTTTGGATTATCTTTTTAAATAAGTCTGCTCAAACTTGAACACTTACATGGTTGACTGCTGCAACGATGCCTATGAGACTTGCAGAACTAGTGGACTGTTTTTCTTTCTCTCTATATTTAGTATACAAAACAGGACTCCGTGAGGATATTTATAATTTGATCTCCAATATACTTAAAGAATTTGGTTGCCTGGGGAAGAGAAAAAGGGAAGAGGTAAGAAGTGGAAGGCTAAGGAATCTGAAAAAAGGCTCCCAGCTGCATCCCACAGACTGTGAATGTGCCTGTGTGCCCACCTGCACTTGGTTTGTGTTATGCACTGGCCTGGAGTCAAGTGGCAAGCCTTTCTATTGGCTATTTGTGCTCTGAGGAGTTTCAAATACCTGTGAATTCTAAACTGATGCGCTAATCTTTGGGTGTAGTTTAGCAAGCTAAGAAAAACTTAGTGCTCAGAAAGAGCATGATTAAATCCTTAGTGATATTACCAGTAGACAAAAAAATGCTAAGTCAAGCAAAGTGGATGTCTTTATTGTCTTGATCGTCAAAAAATAATTTCACATGAGTGTAAATGCAAAGGCTTTTAAATGAAATAGGCATTCTTTAATATGCAGCATCTTTGTCTTGTTTTCTGGGTACTTTTGCTCTTCCCTGTGATGATAGGTAGAGGTGAGGTATATGAATGTAGTCTGATGGGACATGGCTTCCTATCTTCCCCCTGAAAATATCCATAAACAGAGAAGTGAGTGAATTAGGAAAATGTCATTTTGTACAGTTGTTAGTTACTCTGAATAATACCTTTTAACTTTAGATAAGCCATGAGTCTATTTATTTCCAATAATATTTTGTACTTTTTCAGTTAGTGGCATAATTCTACTGTTTGATTTATTCTTAGGAACTGCTAGTTTTTGTCCTGTTGCTTTGCCTGTAACTCCATGTGGGAAGCAGCTATCTGCTCACATGACAACAAGCTGACAGGAGTAGTGCCTTGGTTTGTATAGGGAGTGTACTGGGTTGCCTGTCATGGACCCTAATCGCCTTATAATATGTCAGAATGTAGTAATGACTTCTCCCATAGGTAGAAATATTTAAACAGATTCCCATGGGAAAAATTGAACAGAGTAAAGTAAATTGAATCAGGTTTAAGGATTCATGACCTTTCTGTCCTACATATCAAATTCATTTTTCTCAAATGCTGTTCATATTGTTCTGCATATTAATTGCATATTGCACATTCTTTATTCATAATATACCACTGATAATAACATAAAATTACATTTTTAATTCCCAATGATACCTTAATTTAATGTTTCATTTGCTTTTCTTCTTTAACTAATCTTCTGTCCTCTGAACAAATTTGATTAAAACCTTTGCATTTATTAGAAAGAAATGGGCTAAAATATATCAGTTTGGTCCCGTAAGGAGCTGGTATTAAAATTGCCTTCCTAGGGTATGCCTTTCATTGCATGGCAAGTTTTCGGGGATGGCTGTTGAATAGCTAGAATATTGAAATATGGAAGAAATTTCCTGCTTTAGTTATTGCTTTCTCATTTACCAGGTAAGCCAGTCTTTCTCCTTTCTCTCATCTCCTGATGAAGCTCTAGTAATTACGAATTTGTGAGATTTGGAGTCGGATCTTGGAGAGTGAGGAGTGATTTGAGGTGATCTATTCTACTTAACTCTTTTTTCCTAGTGCTGTTTGCCAGGGGACAGTCTTTCGGTCTTTGCCAGCTGTCAGGCAAGTGGTGAGGAGAACTCACTCTGGGCTCACTTCCCTTCTGTGTACATCGGTGGCAGGATCTTTAGGATGGGGTAGCGCAGCCGTGTAATTCATCCTGCTGCTGTTATTTGATACTATCTCTTGGTCAAAAGAGGCTTTCTCACTTGTGCCTCCAAAGCAATCAGCAAAGCCTTGTGTATGTTCCAGCACGGGATGAAGGCTTCTAAGGTTAAATGTTCTCCTTTCACTGTATAAATGGAATTGTGGAGCTATTTCACCGGCACGCAGCAAGTTGTTAATGTTTAGATGTTGTTTCTTTACACATTGAAGTGCAGATATATTGCAGGGCTGTTTGGATGAATTGCTACGACTGTGAATGTCAGGCTTGCCGTTTTTATGATGCAGTCAGTATGTCACACTTCGCTTGTGCCAACATAATGGAGTTCTTGAAATCTTGCAGTGCAGGAGTACTAAGTGGTCCTGGGTAGATGCCTCAAAATCCTCCCCGTGAAGCTTTTAGGAAAAAAAAAAAAAGTAGATGGACCCGAAAGTTCATAAATGTGCATTGATCCTTGATGGGGGTTATTTACTGATAGAGCGCATTTTATTTGGTCTTTTTGTTGGTACAAGACAAAAATGAGTGTTTACATTTAGAATTTGCATTAATGTCTTGTAACGTTACACTTATTTTGTTACTTTGGCTTTGTTTTAAATTTTTATTGGTTTAAACTTCTTGATTTCCTATTGAATTAGGTGATTTTCTTTGTGCATTTGATGTTATCCATTTCTGTGTAATTGGGATGTTGTAATCTTCTTGTTTCTTGGTCTGTGAGATTGAGTTAATGATGTCTTCCTGGGAAGTGTGATATAACATTGTTAACTGATTGTCTAAATTGGTAGGGTGAGGCGGTTCACTTATCAGCAAGTAAAATTTTAAGCATAGGTCTTTTCCAAAACTAGTGTTATAAAGAAACACTTTTGAAATACTTGCATTTATTTTTAGGGTTGGTCCTTCTCTGTTGTTGTATGGCTGAGTAAATGCATTCAAAACATGATTTGCTGTTCCTATAGTGACAGAGCTTTTTTGGAAGTGTGAGTGAAGGAAATGCAGTGCTGTCTGTGTTGGCTTTTTTAGGTCCTTTGAGCACCCATTAATAAGTCAGCTGCTCACTCGTTAAGCACTTTCAGTAGTGTGAATGAACAAACATCTGCCTTTACTGCATGCACCTATTTCTCATAGTGATCCTGGTTTTCATTCATGATTAGTTTTATCTCCTTCTGCCTTGATTCTGCAAAATCACAGTATTAACTTAGTACATCATCTCCACAGCATCAGGCGTTACCTCATCATCATCATCATCAGTGTAGCTGTTCATCGGTCATGAATATAGAAGCTTGTCTTCTGAAGCCCAGTGCACTTCTGCTGGTCCTTCAGGAAGGAAGGACCTGATTGTGTCAGAGCTACAGGAATTTGAGGGTTCAGCTGGGAGGCAAAATCAACTCTGTGCAGGGACCGTGCCTGTGTGTGGCCATCTGTTGAGGAATTGGGTGGAATATAAAATGTGTACAAACCTTCCGTCCATGAATGAATTTCAACCATGGAGAAAGACTCTCAGGACATGTTTTATCAGGCCTCATTTCCGTACCATGGTGATTCCTTACTGTAGACAAAGTGAAAACTTTGTTACTTTCCTATGGCGTGCAGGAGATAATATAGAAATATCCATTGGCTGCTCAAAAGTTTTGTGGTTTTAATTTTAGTTGTAACAATCGAGCTCCAAAATTTAATAAATGCCAAATAGAAGACTAAATAATGATGCTTTTAGTTGAATTTTATTCATTCGGGCTTTTTTCCTTTCTTATTAATATTTCAGTAATTGTATTTTCTTGGGCTTTTGTGGGGAAGAATGTTTCAGGAAATACATGTGTTTGAAAACTAGAGTGGAAAAGAACTGCCTTTGATATACTGGGACCATTTCTTTGTCTAGAAAATAGTGTGGCAAAGTACTTATATTGCATCTGGTGATAACTGCATAGCATTTTTTGGATTGAAGGACCACACCTAAGAAGTGACATCATTTCGTGCCATCTGATGGTTTAATTGTGGGCTCTAGATGTAAAGGAAGAGGTGGCAGGAGCAAGTAAGCAGAGCTGGCATTTCTGCCACATAGTTCACCTTACCTCTGTCTGCTTATTTTGTGTCACTTACCTAGTTGTCTTCTCATTCTTGTCTGACAAGCCTTTATAACTTGACTCAGCCTGTATTATTACTTTCATTTCTTGCTATTACTTCATTCTTCCATAAGATTTTTTTCTTAAAACTTCGAGTAAGAAATGTGTCTTGAAGGGAAATACAGGTTTTGTATTGACTGGAAGAATGAAATATGGCACTTCAAACTTAATGCTGTTAGATGTATTTTGCAGAGCTCTTCTGATCCAACGTGTCAAATGGTTCTTTTGCAATTTGCGTAGATCTTCAGTTTGCATGTCTGTGTGTGCTAATGGTTGCCAGTGTTAGTAAGTTAAGGATGGGTTGAGAGAGTTACTTTAAAAGAAATTCTTTATTGGTGCTGATTTTCAGACTAGGCATCAACCTTTTTGTGAACGACAATGACAAATTGTTTACTCCCTGATGTCACATGCAGAAAATCATGCATATATCAGTGTTTGAAAATGTCTGGTTTTAAATAATTTCACAAAATATTCATAAAGAAATTTGGCATAAATGCAGGAGCATAAACCCTGGGTAGTGCTACTGCCTCAAACTACTTTATCCCAAAAGAATGATGCTCATTTGGTACTCATTTCCACCCCTCCCACCCCCACCTTAGGCTTGAATGAATCACTGCGGACTATCTGTATGGATTAAAAATAGAGGTACAATAGCAAAATTTTTGTCGCTATTTGCTCTCTCTGTGCACCAACTTAACTGTTGGCCCTGGGTGAACTCTTTTGCTAAATACAAAATACTGTCTTGCAGGCATTTTTCTTGTGTGGTTATTGATTGTGAAGAGTAGAACACATAAATAACCTTCATTATACTAGTTTTGACATATTTACAGACATTTGAAGTTTGATTTTTGAGAGAACATTTTGGTTTTAAGTGATACCAAGTAAAACAATACAGTTTTACTTTCTCATACTTAGTAAATGACCTTCAATAAAGTTCAGATGGCATAGCTTCCTAATTTTTGTTTAGATACTCAGTGTGTTAAAACAGTTAAAAAGAAGAAATATTACAACCTAGTAATGTTTCCAGGTTGGTTGCAAAGATCCTAAATGATTCTAGATCTATAGCCTACTTACACTCAGAAAAAATCATTCCTCGACAGTATATTCTTTCTTAATAAAGGCTTAAATATTTGTAGATATTACAGGAAAATCTTGGCTTCATCCACTTCAGGCCCCTATTTTACGAAGTGTTATATAAACAGTAGAGAAATTACATCACCCGTAGAGCTTATTTTCTAAGTACACTAGGCAAGTAAAGGGTATGTTCAGAAGGACAGAAGATACAGACCCAGCTATGCTCATTTGGCAGGTCACTGAAAACCCCCAGATTTCTGGATCTCAATTAGTTGGGCAGTGATGCTGCTACATGGATTATGTTAACATCAGGAGGCATTTATCGAGGACCTGATCTCTGCTGTGCTTCATTGCCAAGAATCATTCCATAAAAAGGCATTTGTCCAAAATAACTTGCATATTAGATTTGATGAGCTGCAGCGGGCTGCTGGAACAGATAATGATGCTATGTAATACAGTGTGGTGGTAGAGTTACAAATGATATAAATTTATTTTAGGTTACATAATAGATATTGGGACTAGATCAACACCTGTGCATTGGATATAATTGCCTGGCTTCCTTCCAGAGTAGTTTTCTCATAGTCTTGACTGATCATTTTGAACAACTTTTATTTGAGTTTCAGGTAATTGACGTGTTTATAGGAGAATACGATCCTTTCTGGGTACAGTTGTTCAGAGTTAATACCAAGGTAGTTTTGCAGGGTAAATGCTGACAAATGAAAAACATTAATTTCTTTTCTATTGTGAGGAATAGTAGCATTGTAAAACCACATTTCTGTGTGTAGGAAGGAGGATGGTGTGTATCCTGAAGAAGTAGACTGTGTACATCCAGCATTGTGGATAATGAAAGCTTTGGTGAGTAAACACCAGCAGGGAAAGAGTTAGCTTTCTGGAAGTCCTTGTTAATGAGTACACATGTGCTGAAAGACAATAATTGATAGCCTTTTTGATGAGGTTAGAAGAAATATCCAGATGAAAGCTTTTATATTATAGAACAGATGCATCAGGTTAGTTCTTCAGCTGGTATAATTTGACATATTGATGAGCTGGGTTACCTAGCTAATGACCTGGAGATTATCCAGGGGTTTGTGTGCTGCCTTTTTCAGAAAATATGAAGGGGAAGCCAGAGACCACTTAATTAAAAGATGTAAAACATTGTGCAAAAAGGAGGCTGATGTAGTTAAAATCCGAAGACGAAAGAATAACATTTTAACCGTACTGCCTTGTAGTAAGATTACATTATTCTGCCAGTGTATTGGAGGAAACCATATGGCTGCTGCCCGAGACGGCAGCATGGAGATGTATGGGGATCTTGCCATACACCACTCTACTGGTCTCTTATCTCTCCTAGTGTGACAAATAATTCTGCTCAGCTTGTCCGCAGTGACAGCTCAGACTTTTTGCTTAGACGCCTTGACAGTGCTTGTATTAAGGAGCCGGGGCCGTACACTCCATTAAGTTTTTGTAAAATGAACTGTCTGCTACTTGCGATCTCAGTGATCCTGGCAGCGTTTGTGAGCTGTAATCCTCTCCAGCTGCCTGCTGGCCAGGCGAGTGCCTTCAGCCTCCTGACAGGAGAGAGTCGGGACCTTCTTAGTAGAGTCTTCAGGGCGCAATATCTCCTTAGATAGACAAGATGGGATTCCGCAGACAGCGGATGTTTTAAATGATGGTCAGAGTATATTGTGGAAGACAACTAGCTTCTCTGAAATGAAAATAGATGAAAAAGTAGCGGGTTTTGATACACGAGCAATGACCAGATAGAAATAAGTGGAAGGTACCACTGCATGGAGACGGGACATAAATGGTCTGTGTACCATTTAAATGCTATTGCTCTGTATACCACCTACATCACGCTAGATGCTTGAAAATACAGTGACTTTTGGAGTTGGGAACTTCATTTTTGTGGAAGAGAAATACTGAGACAACTGATTTGTATCTATAAGTGCAAATGTAGCCATTCATAGTTTGATGATAAATAGAATTGAAGATCCATTATTTAATCTTCATTAAATATATGGAAGAAATTGCAGAATGAGGTTCCCTTCCTTGGTATCTCTACTGTGACAAGGTACTGAGTGCTGTTGTGGTTGAGCTTCTGCCTGCAGCAGATGGTGTAGCATTGCAGATTCTCCAGTGATGCAGTTGCAACACCTTGTATGCTGGATATATGGGTTAGTTCACCAGGGTCTCTCGATGATGCTGTTGGAGAAGTGTTAATTTCTGCTCACTTCCCAAAGGTGTAATGTGAATAATGTCTACTTCATGGAATAGTAGAATATCAAATTTTCTATTAGGAAAGTGTTTTTAAAGTCTGGAAGTAGATAGCCCTTGTGCATACTCATGCAAGCATACCCATAATTACTAAGCAGTATACTGAGTATTATACTAAAAGCAATAGACACTTAACTTCTGAAACCTGCATTTGGTTTTGAAACAATTTCCTCCGTAAAATGTAAATATTAAAAACAGAAAGAGGGGTTTGCAAACTTGAAAATTTCTACTTAATGCTTGACTCGTACATGTGAGTTAAATCAGTATTTCTTATTCATTGCATCATTCTACTTGGACACTGCAAGAATTTGAAATTAGAGTGTACTGTTCCTAACAGAAGAGCAGGAAGAGAGATGGGCTGAAGTGGGACATCAAATGGAAATTCTGGGGTATTTCCTTATAAATCTCAGTGTCTTTTATTTTGCTGTATTCATTCTTGTAGAACTGTGCAGCACATATTAATGATACATACATTAATGTAGGACATGATTTGTATTACCAGGTATGGTCCTAAGGTTAGCTGTGGTTCGCACAAACCAGTGATGAGTGTTTCAAGGTGGTCAGTATCTCCTATTGCACCTAAGGTGTTTCAGTATCTCCATCAGAAAAAAAATTATTTTTAGAGCTTTGTAATCTAACTATAAAAGTTTCTGCATCCTGTGTTAAATCTTGGCATGACACTTCTCACCATAGGGGAAGCTACTATTTGTAAATTTTTTTTTTTTCCATCTAATTTAACAGTTGTCCCCCTTCCACTTTGGTGTCTGCAAAATAGAACTTATGAATATAATATATGGGTTATAACATGCACCTTAGGCCACATGTATGTGTCTGCATTTTTAAAATGTTAGGAGTGATGGAACCAATTTATTTAATTTGCTATGTGTGAAAAAAGCACATACTGAACATTGAAAGATCAAGTCTTGGGAGACTTTTAAAGAATGGGGAGCCACAGGCCAATAACAGGCTTAACACAGGGAGATGTGTGTTGAAAAGGATGGATTGAGCAATTGAAAATGGGATTATAATATGATGAGTTGCAGCTGGTCCAGGAGAAGAGCTGGCACTGAAGCCAGGCCCAATTCTTCGAGGCTTGCCAGAGGTTAGAAAACCAGAAACAAAACTTTTTGACTGAAGTTACGGCTGAGTTCTGCAGCCTAGGTGTGTAATCTGGGGGGCAGGTTACGTTTTGTTTCTTATTCCAGTATGTATTCCTGGAGCCCCCAGTATATAGCTTTTTACACAAGCAGTATTAGATTGGCCTGAGAGTTACTCCAACTCCACGCGTGTGCTATGTATGAAGGGCTGTGCTGCTCTGGCAGTGCTGGTGTGTAATAATAACAACGTGCTGTTATTGTCTGACACTTTGCTTTGGGTAACAGTAACATGGAGTGTAAGTTAGAGCCATAATTCAGAGCAGATGTGGGTTCTGGTTCTGCGCTGAAATCTGAGCGGGAGGAAACTCACCCCAGCTACAGCCCTTTAGTCTGGGACACGAGTCAGGAAGGAGGAAAGGGAACAAAGGGCTGCGTCTGGATTCCTGTCTCCTCTCTACTCCTCAGTATTAATTTGTAGGCAATTATCCTTTACATGCTTGGTGCCCTTTTTCTTCCATTGGCTTTAGAAGTGTCTATTTGTACGAGCGTGGGTTTGTGAGTTAGGTTTTGATCTCCTTCACTTTCTGCAGATGTAACTTTTGATGCCAGATTTTTGTAAAATCTGATTTTGTTCATGCGAAGATATTTAAATGCCAGTATGTTTCTTGAAAGAATATTTTCTTCACAAGCCCTGATGGTGGAAATACTGGCATACCTGTGTAAGATACAGGCCTACATCAGTCTAATTAGAACTCGGATTAAGAAAAGAAGGAAAAAAGCTGCTTTTAAACTTAGATTTCAAACCATGAAATGAAAAGACTTGAAATAATTTTTTTTGCAAGAATTGTTTTCAACAGTAAGTACAATATTCTGAGCTTGACAACAGGGATGTTTAAAAAGTGCTTCATTATAAATTGAAATTGGTGCTTCCCTATTGAATGTATAATTGGACTGTTTCAAAATAATTTTTTTTGTTGTATTTTTAAGTTACTCTTTTTAGGCTCAGTTTCTTACCCTTTATGTAGTGATGTTTATTTTTGTTTTTGAAAGCAAGGATTGTGTCACTTTTTTATACAGATTTGTGAAGTATAGTTATTTTTAACCTAAAAAAAAAAAAAAAAAAGATGCTGACTATTGGATACCTGCCCACAAGTTAAAATTCATTTGTACTCCTAAACATGTTGCTGAATTGCCAGGTAGTTTGTGATTTCCTTTTTTTTAATTATTAATTTATTTTTTTCCCCAAATACTTTTTTAGTTCATGTACACGTGCTTCTCTTATCCACTACATGTAAGAAGTGAAACAGAAAACAGAAGACTACAAAGCTGCTAAGCCCTGGTAATAAAGGCTGGGTGTTACTATGTGACCAGAGTCTTGGTGATCAGAGCAAGCAAACTAGTGCCGGTGACCAAGTCCTGCCTGCCTCATGTACAAACTCAGGAATTCTCTACCATATCCCAAAGATATCCTTAGACTGCCTTCGGTTCTGGCATTTAAAAAGGAGGTCACGTGCCTATTACATGAGACACAATTTTCTGTGGTTTTCATTTACTTTTTCTAACTTTCCGAGTTCGTATTTTAAACTTTGCAAGCATGAATCTCAGATGTGGAAGCACTGCATAAAATCGTGCGACTCTGTGAAATAGAGCGTGAGGAAAAATGACCCATTACTGTTATAAAATTACTGGAATATTGAAAAGTTGATGGCTCTTTCCCTTTGGCATAACTTGCATATTAAAAAAAAAAAAAAGGAAAAAAAGACAATTTATTTAACTGGAATGCTCAGCAGACAAGGCTTAAACTAGAAAGAAGTGTGATTCTTTTAATTGACGGTCTCTCTGTAATGATATAGCCTCATAAATTAACTGTTCTAAAGTAGTAAGGACCTGGGAAAGGCAGATGTTGTATCCAGCTGTTAAATGTTTTGGGTTTTTTAATGCTCCCCTTTTTTTTTTTTTTTTTACAAAGGCAGTTAATTCCAGAGTAAAACCTAAAACCATTTCAGGAAAAAAATTCCTGCTGCAGCCCTGAGATGACTGACAAGAACAGTGATAGTACACAAAAGAAGCGTCAACAGTGAATATTAGCTACTAATTTTGTAGCTAGCTCTAATAGATTTCAGGGTGGAGGGAGACAGCAAACTTATCTTTTGTACCTTGACAATCTGCAGCCTGGCTACAGAAATCGTAATACTCCATTCCTTATTGAGCCAAGTCCCTGCCCAGCAGTGACGTGAGTTGTACGTATGTGGGTGGGGAAGGAAGAAAGGCAAGGCAGGATTGGGGAAACAGCAGCCTGAGGGCGGTGATTCTGCCGCTCTGCTTTTCTCTGGTGAGTCTCACCTGGAGTCCTGTGTCCAGCTCTGAAGTCTCCAGTGCAAGAAAGACATGGACCTGTTGGAGCAGGGCAGAGGAGGGTTGTGAAAATGATAGGAGTGCTGCAACATCTGGCCTATGAAAGGCTGAGAGGGCTGGAATTGTTCAACCTGGAGAAGAGAAGGCTTTGGGGAGACCTTACTGTGGCCTTTCAGTAATTAAAGGGGGCCTGTCTGAAAGGTGGGGACAGACCCTTTAGCAGGGCCTGTTGCAACAGGACAAGGGGTGTTTTAGACTAGGTAGAAGAAATTTTTTTACGCTGAGGGTGGTGAAACACTGGCCCAGGTTGCCTAGAATGGTGGTCAATGCCCCATCCCTGGAAACATTCCAGGTCAGGATGGATGGGGCTCTGAGCAGCCTGCTCTATTTGAAGCTGTCCCAGCCTCACCAAAGAGGGGTTGGACCAGATGATGTTTAAAGGTCCCTTCCAAACCATTCTATGATTTTGTGATTCTAAAACCATACCTTTGCTTTCTTAGGTCCCTGGCAGAGGAATTGAGCATTGTGTGGTCTATTGCAGAAACTAAGTTGAACTGCTTGCAGCGTGACAGAATATTCTTTCACTGTCCCATAGGTGTTTCATCCTCACCATGTTCACAAAGTCCAAGCTTTTCCTGATGCTTCAGAGCTGTAGATTAGAGCTACATGACGTGGCAGCTGGGCATCTGTGCTGCTGCTTTGTGCAGCCCAGAGATGTCTTCCAGGGTCTGACCTGCGGCTCCTGCTCAGGTTGGCAGAGTTGCTAGAGCATGTGCCAGAGCTCTGCTTCCCCTCACAGCATGTTCTGGGTCACAGTCGTTCTTCAGATGAATTAGGTCATTGTTCTTAACCCAAATGTTGGGAATTAAAGTACTTGTCTGCCTTCCAGATCTCTGAGGGGGTTTTTGACACTCCATATCACAAGAGGTTTTCTCTAATAATAATAATTTGTCATTTTAGAAGCTAGGACTGTGAGATCATAGAATAGATTAATTGTCAGCAGTGTGGTCAAATGATGGCAAGTCTGAATTAGTGATACACTTGGCAGCCTAAGTCTTATTTGCTTCTAGATCTGTGGTTCAGAACCACAATATGCTTCTTGGAGGTCTCTGGAAGTTACGCAGCCTGTGGAGTTGTCTCCTTTCTACATGAAAGGGAATGGGAAGGAGGAAGGGATTTTTAACAGATTTTGCTGACCAGAAGGAATTTGATTGCACATACCTGCTTTCAAATGAGGAAGGATGGAATCAGTGCAAGGAAAAAAAGCCATCAGTTGTCAAAAGTTTAGGGATAGCACTTTTAGTGCTGCCTCTTGTTGTCCTTATGATACGAAGAATTTAGTCTTTAAAATGAGATATTTATTAGTATTGGAGCCAAATTGTCATGCAAATCAATGAGGGTGGAACAAAATTTGGCCAGTGAGAAATCATGAGAATACTTACGTTTATTTGTACATAATATGGTAAGATCAGTGAAGTAGTTATGGTAAAACAATTGCCAAGGATTTGGAGGAATAGTGCTTTTTTTCCAACTGCTGTGTGTTAATGAGACTTCTGGTAATAGTTGTCACCCAGGGCATGCAGTAGGCACCCGTGTGATCCTGGGGAGCAGGTTTCCTATGTCTCCTAGCTGTTTCCATTACAAGATGAAATGCACTGTTAAACTGAGTCTGCTTATTTCCTTCCACAGAATGAATGTGGAAATGCATTGTATTAAACCAAATATAGAAATATTTGTTTGAAAAAATTGCATTTTTTTTTTTAACCTAGACATTTTCATTCTTTGATACATTGCCTAATGGACTAACAAAGGAGAAAAAAAAAAGCTAGAAACTTTTGGTCTTGTGTTTAGCCTGGAACTGGTTGTAGTCACAGCAGATTTAAAAATAGTTTTGTAACTATCTTATTTAAGTACCCTATACAAACTATGCTACTAATAAACCCAAAGATATGTTTTTATACTGTATTCATCTCTTACTGGCTTCTTCACATTCTGGTCTCACATTGTACATTTGACATATTTTCATAATTCTCACAGGGCTTTTTTTTTAGTTTGTGTCTTTTGTACTCCTCCCAACTGTGTCGGAAAGTAGTAATAAAAAGATTTATTAAGATTTATTAAGATTTCATATGGAAGTTCTTGGGCATTCAGAAAGATTATATGAGGGTTTTAGTGCTGACTTCATTAGCTGGGATCCTGTTCTTATTCAAATCCTACCTGTCAGAACCAGTAAAATAGTGTCAGAGGATTTTTTTTAACTTTTTTTTTTTAATGTGTGTGAAATCATGTAATTTCTTCTGTATTTAGAATGAATACAAAGGCAAGAAAAAAAGAAAAAAAAATTGTCGTTAGTCATTACAAAGGAAAAGAAAACATTTAAATTTTTTAAAACTTTGTATTGTGGGTAGCATTGGGAATCATGCCATGTCAAATATTTATCCATCCCTTCGTTGTGTGAAGTAAGAAAGAAAATGCAGCTAGAACAGTCGAAAACAGTTCTTACCACATTCTACATCTATCATTCTTACAGGCAGGAAAAAAATGTACTCTGCATTACTTGAAGGTGCTGGGAAGTAGGATGGAGACTAGTTCTATTATGGGAACAAATCATTTTGCCCTTCCTGTAACAGGTCAGTGTTTTTGCAGCTGCTTTTTTTCCATGGATACACTACACTTAGGTGGCTGTCACTATAAGCTGGAGGGTTACCAGTAATACAGTTCTGTACATGTTACTGCTGAGAAAATGTGGAGGAGAGCTGAGAAGAGAGGTTTCCTCTGCTGAGAGGGGACCTCCAAAGGATCCTTGAGAATGATAATGTTCCCTTTTGGCTTTGACTGAAGGAGAAGTGTGTGTCCGTCCTGCTGAACGGAATAGACTGAGTTATGCTGTGTTTGAAAATAGAAACCAGCCAGGTTTAGGTAATCAGGGCCTTGCTCATTAGGCCATGAAATTAATACTTGTCTTGTGTAGTTGTTCGCAGCATGATTGAAATCACAAGGCAGAAGACTTCTGCCACCAAATTCGGCATTGCTGCTGACATTGTAATGCACTGACAGTCTGAAGAGAGGAGCCGAGGAATGTTTTGTGTGTAGTGATCAAGTTATCCGAGCTGTGCGAGTGATTTCTTCGGCTTCTGTACAGGTAGTTGCACAGCTGGCATAAATACTGGCTGTGGTCATCGGGTCAGAGCCCCTGAAGACAGACTTTGTGGTCCTCCCATCAGTGTCAATTGAAGTGTCTTGGCCTCTTCCTGAGCTGGAATTTTAGCCTGCAACTTGCTTCAAGCAAGAAATGAGAAAATATAAATGCAACTGTGTGAAAACAAGAATGCAGCATGATTCTCACTTACAGTAAATATGTTGAGTTGATCAGTTTGACACTTTCCTTGAACTTGTGCCACTGACCAAAATAACATTGCTGTTGTCCGTGTTGGTTGTTTCATCAAACTTAAGTTGTATCAGACAGTTCAACTCTTCACCTAAAAAAAGCCTTGTTGGTGCCTGTGGTTGCTTTTGGATTTTTTTTTGCAAGCTGTTTAGGAAAAATAACCTGTTGGCTCAGGAGTAAGGTGAAAAACTCCTGTACGTTTTTACAGTAAAAAACCAAAAAGTCTGATAAAATGGACTATGCATTAACGAGGGATTGATACCCAAAACTGTCAGCTTCAGGCAGGCTTCCGTGCTATATCTGCCACTATTACCAACTACAGTAAAAGATGTATAGATCTGCTTCAAAGGGTGTTTTATTCAACAAGTTATTTGTTTGTGCAGGGGTACACTTTTAAGTTAGAGGAACAGGCTTCTAAAGTGGTGTTATACAAAACATTACTGAATCACAGCTCTGTGTGAAATACTGGCTTTGTGAGGTTTTTTCCCCCAGTGACATTAATCTGGTTTTAAGCATAGGGAACTTCTGTGAAATTAAAGCAATTTTATTGAATAAAGTCTCATATCAAGAGGGAACCAGGAGGCTGTGGATTCTTATTGGTCATGATCTTAACTTGCATTTAGCTTCAGTGAGAAAAGCTCTTAAGCAGTGCTTGATTTTGAGCACAGTGAACATTGTGGTTGTCAGTGAAACTATTCTGCTTAATGTTCAGTACTCCTTGAGCGGTGTTTGTGAAGGTTTGTGTAATACCAGATTCCATACAGTTTTATATACTTCCTTGTCACATCATCTGTAATTGGATATTAAAAATAGAATTTCTGATATGTAGCAGGCTGGTAAACTTAGATGAAGAAGCAGTTGTCCGAGGACTATGCAAACTACTGTGAAAGAAAAACTACTGTGTGGACCTTTATCTCTGCACCTGCAAAATGCAAGGGTAATCATTTGAACTCTTGGCTTTGGACAAAAGCAGAAAAAACCCAACAAAACAAAAAAAACCCCAAACCTGTAAATCTGCATTGCCTGCCTGGGTTGGTTTGGAAATAGAGAAGTGAGACCAGTGACTTTCTGCATGGTGTTGGGTTGATACACGTTAGTTAGGAGGTTCTGTCTCAAAAACAAACTTAATCTGGCTCTTGCTTTCAATTCTTTGAAACCAGATTTGCCAGTATGTTGAAAAGGAAACTGTTCTGCTTGTTGATCATCGCGGTTTGGAGCCTGAGGCAAAATACTGAATCAGTACAGAAGTGTAAGGTTAAAAGTTGAGTCACTACCTGAATAAGAACCACCCCAGGATGTGTAACCAGTGTCTGTTGTTCTGTACCCAGTGGACATCTATGCCAGAATCTCTTGCTCTGCTTTCCTGAATGTATGGCAATCCAGTCAGTGAATTGCTCAAGCAAAGTCTTGTTTAACTGGACTGGGGCTATGACTGTGCTGCTCAGGCTGTCAGGAATTCTGGTAGAGGTGCTGCTAATGTTCTCTTTAAATTGAAGGACAGTTGTATTTATAAATGCTCGTGCTGCTTTTCAGGATCAAAACTGTGATTATCCCCACGACCACCCTTCCCACAGAAGTTGCTCTCCTTTTGGCTCAATTCCTAACAGGAGGATTGAGTTGTGTTGTAGTCTAGAAACAGACCCAGCAAAATGGCTATGGAATGTAGTTTGAGCACTTTATTCCTCATTATCAAGAACTTGGTATTACTTGGTGAAGTCAAGTGGCTGAAATAAAGCAAGTAAAAAAAAAAAAAAAAAGTATTTCTGATAATGTAAAATTACACCAACTCTCAGAGCTTAGATCTTTGCTGCTTGAGTGCTGCAAATGTACTGGTATGAATGAAATGTGCTCTGTTCTGCTGCTGAATGAGGAAGAGCTTTCTATAGCATGATGTAAACATTTTTAATTGCCCTGTGTCAAAGGGAATTCAAAGAACTGACCTATATCAAAGTAATCTGTACAAAAGCCATCAGTATGATAGAAATGTCTCTAAATATCCCTAAGATATACAAATATTGCCTGATATGACTAGTTATTCCATAAGAAAACTGCTGAATATTCATCGTGAAACTGCAAGAAAAAGATTGACTTTACCTGTTTCTCAGATTCTAAATTTTAGGCTACTTCAATAATAATTAAAAAAAGAAGGAAAAAAAACCCAAACCAAAACAAGCCCACAAAACCCCCTGTTGATCTTTGATTTGAATAGACTGTTTCAGACGAACAGGATGCAACTTTTACTGCAGTTCCTGGTTATTGTGTTTATCTGTCATAGAGGTGTATGCCAACATTATAGTTTCATGAAGCTTACAAAAATAACTTTGGCTGCAAAAGAAAATATTTATAAGACCAAAAATATGTAAACCAAATCAATTCTGAGAAAACTTATGGGTAGGATTGGGTCTTTCTGAAGCAATGATCATAAGCTTTGGCAGCATTCAGTGCAGCGTTGCTTCCAAAACCAATCAGTTTACCTTGACAGTAGTGTCTGGTTAAGTCTATTTACACCATCAAGGAATTTTTAGTTGTGTTGTGGTGATGGTATTAAAGCCACTGCGCATCACTCTGCTGCTGTGCAGTTCCTGGGTGGAGAGCTATTGAAATTAAGGGCACATGCTCATTTTACTGAGAAACTGCATAGAAGATACGAGAAGGAAAGAGCTCTCATGCTGATGAAGGGCTATGTTGAAAGGCATCAGATAGAATTTATGTTGGAGCAACTGTCAGTGAAAATGGTAATTAATCAAGACACTTACACACCCTTTTTAATTTTGATCTCTATTAGAATCCTGTGAATATGACAATAGGTGTAGGCTTGATTAATGACTGGCCTGAACCAAAAATGGTTGTACAATTGATCCATCAGATTCAGTTACTGTTTATGGTTGGCTCTGTCTAATGTAATAATATATTGGCATTTATTTTCTATTCAAGGACCTAGTATTTTCAGGACTTCTGAGACTTGAAGGACTGTGGAGAGGTAAATGATGTTGCATATCTTAGTTATCAGAGAACAATTTAAAAAAGAAGAGGAAAAAACCCCAAGGCTTTGTCCAAAAAAACCTTATCACATACATATGTGTATTTATATAGTTATAAATATATAAGATATTCATATTGATAAATATACTACTAATGCCTGTATATTTTTATATAACTAATAAAACAAAGAAGCACAGTCTCTTCACAGCAGTTTACCACTATTGTGTGCATCATAGTATATAGAACTTAACCCTGGCTCTGTATTTAGTTTATTGTTGATGTGGAATTGACACTGAAGCATCATAACCCATTTATATGCTTTTCAGTTGTAGTTACAGAGTGTGCCATTTGCCTCTACCTCTTCTTCGCTCTTACTTCATAGCCTGTAATACTAATTTCTGAAGGTTTTCTTTAAAGTTTCTGACTTGTTCAGCTTTGGTCAATAAATGACATAAGTCATGTGTCAAAAGAAAAGATTCTCACTAACACCCTGGAGTGTTTAAGCTGATTGGACTCTGGCAGTGATTGTAATTGGAGTGGGAATGACGGGCACTGTGCTCTGCTGACCCTTCATTGTGCCTTCTATAAAATATTGGACATAGTACATTTTTTTTCTCTCGCATTTATTTTTTCTAGTCATTTATTTTTGAACAATTGTGAATGTCAATCCACTTCTATGCTGTCCTTCAAAAATAAAAATAAAACAATTTCAATTATTAAAAATGTTAGGGTGCAAATGCAGAGTGAGGTGAGTGGTGCAGGCATGCTTAATTCCTCCTGCTCTCTGGAGCTCTTGATCTAAGAGTCTGGGTGTTGCACTGTGAGCCAAGCTGCAGTTTGCTTGTGGATATTGTCCTTCTGGCTCCAGTGGGAATAAAATTAGTGTTTATAGCCCTATGTGGCACCCTGCAGTGCTGGTAGTTAAGGGCTGGACTTGATCTTAAAGGTCTTTTCCAACCGAAGTGTTTCTATGATTCTATGTTTGAATGAGCTTCTAATGTTCCTAATTCTCAGCAGACTGTTAGACCAAAAGGTTGAACTCTACTACCAAAGACCACTCAATGTATGTACTCTTTTAGCACTGGAGGTCTCCCCAGGTCCTTTGAGAGGGAGCAAATGGAATGTCATCCGTTAACACCTACAACTTTTTTTTTTTGCCAGTTTTCTGCTTAAATTAGGGTTTGTTTTTTTTTCTATATTAAGTTTCACATTAGCTGTCTCTCTGATGCAATAATTGAGTCTTCTTCAGAGTGAAAGGAATTAAAAAAAATCATTGAGGAATGCATTTCAGAGATTTAAGAAGAGGCCATTTGTAGGACTGCATTGTTTATTAAAACTCTGGATGATTTCTGGTACTGGTTTTGGCTCTTGTGTATCTCATAAAGATAGCTGCCTAAGAGGTGACAATATCTAAAAAGATTTTATAGTGTAAACGGACTAAACTGTGGCAGCTGTCCTTAGAGAAGGACAGGTCTGTATTTGCTGTGATGATGATCTTACCAGAGTTCCATAACTTATCTCCTGATAGCTTGAATGAAATTCATGTTAATGACCTGTAGGCAACCTGTAAGTGCCTGATTAGTAGAACGTTTAAACAGAAGAGAACTCGGCATTAAGCATCTTCTGTAGTGGGGCACAGGTGGTCCATAGACTTTTTAGATGAGGAAGAGTAATGAATATTTCAAAGCAGTTAAGGAAGTGCTCTTGGTGAGCATCGTCATCTGTGCTTGTGCAAAATGTAATCAATCTGGAGGTGCAAATACATGGCGAGTGGGTGTGTGTGGTGAGGGAGCAGATCAAAACACTTCATAGCTCAGGTAATTATGAAATAATTTAACTTGGGTATTGCAAACCATTATAAACCATCAGATGGTGACATTGGGGTACCAAAAGCCACCACTGACTGCTCATGTTTCATTTCAGCCACCCCGATGTATGTTGGAAAAGCTGTAGGCAATCCAGCATACTCCTGGAGTGCTTAGAAGACAATTTCCTCAGGCAGGAAATAGGCCCTCCTACCCGAGGGGATGCAGTGCTAGACCTGATGGTCACAAACGCTGGTGAGCTCATCAGGGACATCAAGACAGGAGGCGGTCTGGGCTGCTGTGATTAGGCATTAGTGCAGCTCACTGTCCTAAGGGGTACGAGGGAGATGAAAAGCAAAGTCAGGACCCTAAATTTTAGGAAATCAAACCTCCAGCACTTCAAGGAGTTAGTCAGTAAGGCTCCCCGGGAAACAGTCCTTAGGGACAAGGGAGCAGAGCAGAACTGACAGATCTTTAAGGATGCTTGTCATAGAGCGCAAGAACTCTCGATCCCAGCTGTAGGAAATCGGGTAGGGAAGGAGAGAGACCAGCATGGCTGAGTCGAGAGCTGCTGGTCAAAAACTAGAAGACGAGACTGTATACACAGTGGAAGCAGGGACAGATATCCTGAGGAGAGTACAGGGACATTGCCCAGTTGTGTAGGGATGAGGTGAGAAAGGCCAAGGTGCAGCTGGAGCTGAACTTGGCAAGAGATGCAAAGAAAAACAGGAAGGGCTTCTGTAGGTACGTGAACAAGAAGAGGAAGGTCAAAGAAGGCATACCCTCCATGAGGAACAGCAGTGGTGAGTTGGTAACAACAAACGAGGAGAAGGCCGAGGTCCTGAACATCTTTTTTCTCTCTGTTTTCAATGGCAACTTCTCTCCTCACAGCTCTCAAGTGGATGGCCTGTGAGACAGGGACCAGTGACTTATGGGGTTGTTCAGCCTGGAGAAGAGGATGCTGTGGGGGGATCTTATAGCAACTTTCTGGTATCTTGAAAGGGGCCTATAAGAAAGCAGGGGAGAGTTTATTCACAAGGGTTTGTAGTGACAGGACAAGGGGTAATGGCTTTAAGCTAGAAAAGGGTAGATTTAGGTTAGACATTAGGAGAAAGTTCTTTATTATGAGGGTGATAGATCACTGGAATAGGTTGCTCAGAGAGGTGGTGGAGGCCCCATCCCTGGAGACATTCAAGGCCAGGCTTGATGAGGCTGTTCAGAGCCTGACCTAGTTGGAGATGTCCCTGCTTATTGCAGGGGGGTTGAACTAGATAATCTTTGGAGGTCCCTTCCAACCCAATACATTCTATGATTCTATCTTATTTTTAAAATCTAATTTCCTATTTATAAAATAACTCAATTTCAGACTTTATTATGTTGATGCACTTATGCTCCTTGGTTTGTACATGTGTAAACAAATATATATATGAAGAGGAAAAACTACATATAAGAAGACCAAAGTTCGTTGTTTGAGTTGTGAGGTTTTTTTTGGTATAATTAGGTGAAGTAAATTATTTTTTTTTCTTTCTCTAGACACAGCTGTTACTATATAATAACTTGTTGGGTTAAATAAAGCGTCATTGGGCTGCAGATGCATAAATAGTAATCATTGTAACAGTTGGCCTAAAGGAGCCATGTTTAACCTTATCTCGTGTATGTTATTAATAGGACAACACTATTCAGCATTGTCAGGAAAATCAATATTGAAATACTGTTGCCCTGGTCATTAGTATGTTCAGAAGTAGAAGCTTTCTGGTTGGTGGTGTAAGGAGATCCGTGACCCAGGAAAACTCCTGACTTGCAGAGAAGAGCAGTGGGGAAATGAAAAAAAACTTTTGAATAATCGAATGTGGTATCCAAGGATACGGGAATAGGGAAAGGGGAAACAAAGAAGACATTTTACAGTGACACTACGACATTGATTTTCATAAATCTCCGCTTGTAGATTAATGAAATGTTTTAGTTTGCACTCCAGGAGTGCTGCTCTGTGGGCTCCGACAGCTCGTTAGATGCTTGTTGTGGTAGGTGCTGGATCAGTGCTGAAAGCTCAGGATTCAGCAAGGGAAGTGGTCGGTACTGTGCCCGATACGATGTTGATTCTGGTGCTTGCTGCGAAGTTTTAGAGCGGCGTCAATTCAGTGTCTTGCTGGAGTGAGTCTGGCATTAGACATGCTAACTAATGCAAATTTTAACCGCGTGATAGATAGCTGGAACCAGAAATATCTCCCAAGTCTCCATTCTGCCACTTGAAAGCTTAAGGTGTAACAATTTACAGCTGACTTGCCCAACTTGAGTCATCATGGGGCATTCAATTATGGATCTATGAGGCTAGCTTGATACTTTTCATTTTCTAAATTTCCATGCAGTTATACATTTCAGGACAGACTCAAAGTGTAGTGTTCTGGAAATTGTGTGTCCTCTCTCTCTTAAACACTGTTGAACTGCTGCTGAGAAGCCTCGGGGGGAATAAGAAAATAACCGAGCTGAATCGGATCACCGAGACTGCGTTACCTGCTGCCACCTGTTCACAGGGATGATGAGGGCTTTGGGTAATGTCTGCTTATTTAATGACTATTATTTTCTGTGTGGTTGTCAAAACAACTGTTAGTTTTTGCATTACAGTAGTTTGATGGTTTTTGCATGTGTTGCAGCTATTTGAGTTTGCGATGAGCTGTTGGAAGCTTCTTCACCACAGTTTTGTTGGGCTTCTAGCCTGTATGCAGTTCAATGGCTGCTTGACTTTACTCTGTTTCCTGCCCAGGGTTATAAAATCCAGATGTGCTTGGTCGGGCAATAAGGAACAGGACCAGCATTGAAAGGAAGTTTAGCCCAGGGGACAGTCAGAGGGTAGCTATTACGGTCAGCATGGTGATCCTGCCTTCGGCTTGAGAGTTTAGCTACAGCAGAGCTGTGCTGTACATCACTTGAAAGTGATGTGGGCTGATATTTTGAGGGTTTATTTCCCAAATGGTAAAGTAACATTAATACTGTTCCTAAATGGGTGGTAATTTCCCCCCAAAAAGGGAAAAGTGACAAGTTTATTTTTGAGAGGGAGGAAAAGCCAAGTAGGATGTTGTGTCGAACAGCTATATGATTATAGGAATAGAAAGACAAAAGTAAAGCTGAGAAATATAAATATTTAAAATAGAAAAATTTCTATTTATCCCAAATCCTAAAGTAGGAAGCTGGTGAGAAGCTTCTCTTACGTTGTAAAAGACAGACTGACATGCATCAACTGTCTGTATTTCCTGTGTTATTTTTCCTGGTGTTGCCACTGCTGCTAATCTTTCCTGTCAATGCTTTCCCAGCTCTCTTAAGTCTCATATTTTTTCCAGGCTTGCTTGAAACCAAGAGGTAGACTAATAGCCTTCTCCCTGAGGTATACTTCAGACTGTTTGCTTCTGCTGGAGGGTAGAGGTTAGAGATGGAGCCTACTTAATGTATTTACTTGAAGTTTTTCTTTGAGATTATTAGTTCTTGAGTTTACTGAAAGTATGAATCCCGCAATTCCTTTAAAATATAAGCCAGCAACTGGGGATAAGTAGTGGTTAACTACTTAAGGCTGTTGCTCTTCTGTAGTTGGTAGAAATCTGAAAGACTTGATGTTTATGACATGAATTTCCACTTTTGTTTACGTGTGAGCTTTCTATAGAAGCAGCCAATTGTGAAAACATACACGTTAAAAAGTGGCAAAATGGTTTTAAAAGAGTCTTAAAGCCTTTCTGTTTTAGAGATGAACTGTCCTTATGTACTTACCAAGTCTTTCGCAAGTTGAGATGGATGCTTGATTTTTTTGGGCTCTTTATCTGTGAAACAGCTAAGCAAGCTTCTATTCAAATGAAAAGGTTGCTATTGAAATCTATTTAAAGATAAATTGCAGAAGTTACTGTGACACGCTAGCTACATTTTCTAGGAGAATTTGCTGCTCTTAAGAGCACAGAGACACATGCGTAGAAGAGACTGGTGAAGGAAATGGGAATATAAACCTCCATGTCGCTTATTAGCTAAAGCAGAAAAATGCAAATCCCAACTGTTACGCTTTTTCCTGAAATTTTATTGCTCCTAAACCCAGAATTTCAACACAAGAATCCAAGCTGAGCAGTGCAGCCGACAGAAGACAGCGAGCTGGGAAATTAGCAGTGAGGCAAAACTTTCCCATATCGCAGTCATCTGTACTTGCTATGCTTAAAACAAACAAACAAACTCTCTTATTCTCTGAACATCCACATGATACTCTGTAGTGTAATAAATGCACTTCAACTGCTTTGTATTTTTTCCTGAGAGTGCCCAATACATACCAGTTTATGTATTCACTACAAGTTTTTGAAAGCAGTATGAGTAGAAACAGATCTTTAAGGGGTTTTACAAGTGTGCACATTACTTGCTTTACAGATGGGCAAAGAAGAATTTGATACATTGGCGAATGAGTCTTGAATTCCTGAGCTAGCTGTAAAGATGTGTATAGCGTGACTTGGCCTACAGATGTTCTAATAAGTTGGACTTAGTGATGTGAATGTTTTTTTTGTGATATCTCCACTAAGTTCATCATCTTTGCATTATTTATAGCCATCTGCTTGATGTGTTGAAGGCTCTGGCTCAATCAGATTACCTTTTAGCAGTAACAGCTCTTGGGAACACTACAACAGAGACGGGTCTGGCTGCTACAGAATAATAAGAAAGTGAATAAAGTCTGTTGTGTCTTCCTGCAAGTTTCTTTATCTGCTTTGCTTATGGCATAAAAATGGACATGTAATGAAAATGCCACAGACCAAAATCTGTGATGATCTGGATTTTCAAAAATCTACATTTCAGTTTTGTAGGATGGAGTTGTTTATACCCTTAATTGGGAGGGCAGGTAGGATGTGAGATTATTAAACAAGATATTTAGAAAGGCCAGCCAAGAATGATGGAACCAACAACCTGCTGTAATCCTGTGGCCACAGGCAAGTCCTTCGGTCCTTTTTCAGTCTCTGTTTCTAACAGCAGCACTGGGAGAACAGCATTCTCCTTCTGCATCATCTGGTTTGGAGAGAAACTATGTTCACAAGTGAGTCATTTCTCTGTGGGGCCGAATGAGGTAAATTGCAGTGACTCCCTCTTGATGGTGGGTGGAGAAAAGGAAAGAACATCTCTAATATTTCTAAAAGAACTTTAAGTTGTAAACAAGAGTGAGTAGCTCCAGACGTTTTCTGTGTGCTGAATAATCAGGATGACAGGCAAAACAATCTTTGAGCTTTGCTGCTTTTCACAGTAAGGATTGGAAGGTGAAAAGATGACCAAGATTTTGTACTCTTGAAGTCAGCAGTGGTGTAATGTCAAGGAGAGCTCAAGTATGCATTCCCTTACTTGTGCTAAATAAAGCTATAGGAGCAGATGCAAAATGATGATGTTAATCAACTAAGCGATGTGAGTCCTTAGGTAAGTGGAAGGTGGCAGTGTTGATTTGGAAGAAAAAATGTTGAGGAGTAGACTTTCAAGCTCGTTGTTGTGTTCCCGCCAAAACCCTGCCCCTGCCTGTGGGGCTGCCCTGTGTCCGCTGCCGTTCCTGGGAGCCAGAAGCTCGGAGCCTCTGCAAAAGTTGTAAGTTCCACATTCCGTCTGGAAAATTGCTCTGAGAAAACTGTATTCTTAGTGGAAATGAACAGGTCAGAGTTGTCTTAATTTTTTATTTTTCCTTCTGTTGAATCCGACTCTTTTAACTGCTCATGAAAAGCAGTTGTATACTAAGACTCGGCCTTATTAACATGGACACAATGGAGCGGTTTCTGTAGCTGGGAGCTTTTTTTGGTGTTGATTATTGTTTGTTTACAGAGGAAAAAAAATTAGAAGGATGTGGAATTCTGCCTCCACGGAGATGAACAGAAGCTGTCCACTCTAAGGACCATGGTTAACTGGAGCACACACAATTTCAGTAACATTCGTTCTTGTAATTATGTAATTTGGGTTTTAGCATCTGCCTCTTTCTTAACTGGGTAAATTACAACTGATACAAATTATTATGACAATGACAGTAATTACAGATTGATAAATTAGAGGAACAAAGATGCTGAAACTAATTTGTTTCCTCCCTTAAATCATCTCGGGCCGCAGTTGTGTGGAAGCGCTGCCATTTCTTCATTTTGTGGAAGTTGTTTTTCACTTTCAAGCGGCTTCTCAATATTCTGAAATCAGCCTGTTATTATCTTAGCATGACATTTGGCCTGCAGTTCGCAGCTAGGAATGAAAAAGGCTATCATTGGTCCTCTCTGCACAAAATAGCTGGGCAGAACATTTCTGTATACAGGAACTGTTATTCTCACCTTTTGAAGAGCAATTTCTTTGATGACTCAGAGAATATTTGACCTTCAAAGTAAGAGCTGCAGGCAGTACAATTTGTCTTTTATAGCAGTTGTGTAGAGAGGGGTGTGTGGTGTGTGTGTGTTTTCCTTGTTAGTTTTGAGAATAATCTCTTTCACTTTTCTGTAAATTGTAGTGTTCCTTGTTGAACTGGTTAGTCCCTTTTGGACTTAGAAGGAAGTGACCAATAGTGGGGAACAGGTAATACTTAAGAAAACATCCTCCTTTGAAAGGCTCATATAACTCTTAAAAGCCTCTTCAGAGCTGTGTAAGAGAGAATGAAGTTTTTTCTTTTTCCTATGTAAGACATAGTGACTTTTTTTTTCCCTCTGAAAAAAAACCCAAACCAAACCCAAACCTCTGTTGTTGTCTCTTAAATTGAAGCTAAAGGGAAACGGGCATAATGTGCAGATGGAAAATGTGTCCACAGGTGGATATACCCCAGCAATTGCAGGCCTTGCTTTTACTTGTGTTTAAGCACACTTTCCAGACAGCAAAAATGTGTAACCATTCGTTAATTTGAGGATGTTTTGTGAGGCTGCTCAGGAGAGACGTCAGTGCACCTAGTAAAGAGGTCAGAGCCTGAGCTATTCTAAAACTGTTAGGATGTTTCTTATTTATTTTATCTCCTATCAGAGGAGCTGCAGGAAGGACTTCAGGGGAGTTTGGATATATCATTAAATTTAATCTGGAACTTACAGTTGTAAAGTCTTGAGGACATTTAAAAACTTCCGCTAATTTTTTAAAAATCGGATGTACTGTAGAATACTGTAGCACAAATAAACATTGTCAGCAGTTAAAGGTACCACAGTTAGCAAAGGAAGAATTGTTTTTCTATCGAGAAGATTTTTTCCCTAACATTCAAAGATTTCACTGAAAGAATAAATATTTAAACTTTGCTCTGTTCTCTCAACTGTTGAGATTATTCACGTGTTCTCTAATTATGACCCAGAAAAATCAGTACATCGGGCTGACAGAACAAAAGTGTCAACTTCCATTCATCATAATATCTACGATTTCTTTACTTTCCCTGGATTGGTTGACGAGGTTTCTTCTGCTTTACGGGAGTGGCAGTAAAACTCCGAGCATCTGTTTGAGTATTTAAGAAGTTAGTTCTTTGTTTTGAACTGCTTTTGAAATCCAGTCCTGTGTGGTATATGTTGTAGTAACTTTTGTTCAGGGGTGAAGATGAACCTGGAAGTTCAGACCCCATCAGTTTCTTTCCCTTTCTGCTTGTTGCCCCTTTTCTGGTGTGGAGACCACACTGTAACAGATGTGTTTTTCAGAGCGAGGTCTAGTTGCTTTGCTTTTAGGACATCTGCTCTGAAGAAAAAGGCTATTACAGTATGTTTGTGTAAAGATGTTTTTTCTGCTGCTTTTCAGAAGCTGCTGTGCTTGTAGGAAGCTTGGGCAAGAGGCTAAAAGCTGCATTTTATACAGTGTGTGTTCAACTTCCTATGACATCTGGATACATCTTTGGACAAGGAACTGAATTAGTTCTGTGTTTTGGTTTCTGGTACTCTACTTCACTCTCTGGAAATTTAAGTGGATAATCCATCCTCTGTTAATGCAGTGTGGGTTTTAATACACTTTTCTGCTTAATACAGAAACCCCTTCAACTCTGCTTTTCATTGTGGGAATAAATCTATCAAAAGTAATCAACAGGCTAGAAGGGCTGACCTTTTTAGCAGCTGGGCAACAGATTCCTGAAAAGCATTGCTGGCTTTATTCAGTCCCTCCATCAATTATTTTTATTCCCAGTAAACATATAAATTATATATTGCTAGAGGACAGCGAACACTTGTAAGAAGGGTGCTAGGATCATTCCCTTTTGCTCACATATAGTCTGGATGAGAGCCTGATGCTCCACAGTACTACATGTGCTCCTTTCTTGGGGCGGGGGAATGCTTATTAGCCTTTTGTAAGAGCAAGTCACCATGCACGGTTGTTTACTGCTAAATAAAAACACATCTTCAGTCCTTCTCTAGTACAGAAAAATCTATTTTCATACAGCCTCATCTTTGAAAAGAAGTACTTTACAGAAGATTAGGAAGGGACTGTGTGTGGGAGATACTCTGTACAGTAAGCTCAGCTTTCAAACTCATATAGCTTGTGTCTTTCACAAGCACTAAGTTAGCAGATTAATTTCTGACTGCCAACTTGGAGGCGAAAGAAGACGCGCTTCTGAGAAAAGAGAACTAATTATTTATTTCTTTATTTATAACTCTGAGTAGTTTAGTTAGAGATGACACAATTTACAAATAAGAGGATGGTGAAATTTCTTGGAGATTAGTTGCTTAGAATAATTTTTAAGGGTTTTGTTCTGCCGTATCTTTTTTTGCCTTTTTTTTTCTTCCCCCCCCCTCCCCCCCAAGACCTCATTTAATTTGTAAGACACTGGGAGGGTATTTATAGAACAGAAATCTCTTAACCTGAAGTCTGGTGATGTATTGGTATTTAAAGCAGTGATAATGCTGTTAGCAAGAACTTTAATTGCATGATTATAGACTAACGAAATTAAGCTCACCGACGTGCAGTCATGATAACCTAGAGATACGCTAAACTCTGAATTTGAAGATAAGACTTCCCCTCTCTGTGTTCACATTGTCAATATAATAAAAATGTTTCTAAAAGCATCTACTTCAGGGGATTTGGTGCCTGGCCCCTGTCTACTCTTTTGCCAGCCAGTTTTGTGATAGGCTGTATGATTGATAAGGCAGCATGTTGATAAGGTTCAACATCTCAAAAGATGGTTGTTCACCTGATGCCCTTTGAAAAATCCTTCTCTGTGTGCAAGTTTTTTCAAATAGGCTATCTATGAGGGTACTATATGAATGAGCCCATCAGGAGTCCAGGATACACAAGGGTGGTTGTAACAAATCCCAGCAGTACCTAGAAGTTGGCTTCACTTAGGAGCTTCAGTGGGACCACTCCAGCCATGTGTTTGGTTACCTGTGCTGAAGAAACACCATAGTGAAGCACTTGGCTTCCATGTTAACAGAAGACTAAAGTTTATGGTGACAAGTCAGCCTGTAAACATGGGTATACTGTTCTGTCTTACTTGGTATCTATGCTAATCCATACCTACTTGCTATAAGCTGAGAGCTTTTATGAAATTGTCCCCCAAATTAGGTATTGTTCTAGATTATTTTGTTAGGGTTTTTTTTAGGATGTGGTTTTTGGAAGTATGAGTTAGCAGCAGGTGTAGATGACAGGAGTGGTAAGAAACATAACTGTCATTTTGCTCCCTTAAAGTATTATATGAAGTCCATGGCACTGTCTGTTCTAGAGCAACATGATATTTTTTTTTCATGGATGAGGCAGATCCATGCCTCATTACTGAGAGTGTGCTCAGCAGCGCAGTTGGGAATGATTAAATGCAGCTCGAGCAATGTCTTTGCTCATGATGCAGTGATTCAGCAGTTCTTCATGTTTCTGAGGAATGAGTAAGACTGCAGCCATACCTGAAGTCCTGTCAGCCTCATATACAGTGAAAGTTCTCTGCTTGGGTTGTGTGTTTTGCCCATTCTCCGCACTTGCAGTCTCTCAGTTAAAGTATAGCAAGTTAACTTGCCTAGGTGTTATACCCTGGAGATAGCAGCTGAATAGCATCATTCATTAAAACAAACCAAAAAAAAAACCCCTACATAGTCTCTGCTGCTTTTCATTTTGAAATAAGAAAATGATCTTGGCACAGGACACTTCCTGGGAATTAATGACTGGCTGGGGTTAATGGCCCTTGGCTGCGCTGTGGGCCATCAGCTCCTCCCTGCTGGCCATTAATCTGCAGGAAATGCCCTGTGCCAAGATCATTATTGTTGTATTTGGGTTCTTTGAGAGCTGAATTCAGGAACCCACACTGCTCTAATGTGTGAGAGCCTGCTGGGTTTTCTTGCATTTAGGCCCTCCACATTAATTCTTTTTTTTTTTTTTCCCTGAGCTTATCTGAAATTTCCAAACGTTTCGCTTAATGGAAAGTGACTGTAACGCTTCAAGTCCTTTAAAAATATCATGATGGGCAGCAACCAAGGTAATGCTAAACCTTCTGTGGTGAAAATAAAGTTCTGTGTAGCAAACCGTTTTGGAAAGAGTATATACTTGGGGGAAGTCTGTGCCTTTTAGCGTAGCCTAGAGTAATAAGCAGTGGTTGTACTTGGCATGGGAACCTGAAGACAATCCTGACAGGCAGTGTGTCTGTGCTTGCTACTGTAAGGTAAGATTGCAGGATTCATGGTCTGCATAAACCACTTCTTCAAGCAAAGATGGTGCCCGTTTGGAACAGAGTTTTACTTTCTTGGAAAATGAAGAGTGAGCAGAGAGAGACTAATTTTCCTGTCTAGCACTTGCTGACAGTGGGGTTTCTGTTCATTCTCCCCCTACGAATTCAATTTTAGAATGCACAACTTTTTTTTTTATATAGATTCTGCATAGTAAGTTTATGAAGCTTTGTTGTACTCTGCTCTGAAATCAGTTCAGGACTGAATACAAAATTCCAGGGGGTTGGGGGTGGGGAGGGAATTCCTTCAAGTAGGTCAGTTAATAGGGCCTGGAAGTGGCAATTCATGACTACTGTCATGTTTCTGTATTAAAGAAAACAGCAAAACAAACCAACCAAAAAAGCCACCTCCCTTACACCCCATCCTGCCATTCTTCTACTTAATAAGAAAGTATTTAATCATGCTAGATCAGAGTAGAAGTAAGGTAGTGGAGCTCATATGGCAAGTAGTAAACGATTCCAAATGGTGATAAAATTGGTCTGTGCATACATCCAGTGTTCCTGGATGACCATTTTTGTTTCAGTGAATTAATTAATTCACTGAAAAGAATAAAAATCTATGTCATGCCCTTTTTTTTTTTTTTTCCTTAAATGCTTTTTCCTTGCTCCTTTCTTTCTCTCCGAGTCAGACTTTACAGACCTGTGTAAGGTCTCCTGCTCTTTCCTTCAGAAGCTTTGCAAATAGGCAGCCTGTGCTGTCCTCTTCCCAGTTCTCAGATGTATCGTGCTGTGAAGCTGCTTTGGATCGACAGGAAACCTTCATAATGTGCATTTCAGATGTTGAAAATGTCACAGTGTGCATGAGATTTGAAGACAGCAGCAAGCTTCGGAGAGACTGTCACATCTGTATAGACCTTTTGATGGATTTAGTAGGTTTTCAGCAGAGAGAGAGGGAGAGACGTTTCTTGAGGAGAAAAGGTCCTGAATCAGGTCTACATACAAACTGTTACAGATCTTCAGATTCAGTGTGGAGTTTGGATTTCTTTGGGATGAAGGTATATTCGCAACCCAGTCCTTTTGTCTACAAGTCAAGGCTTATTCCCGTTATTGTAGAGGAAACACTCTGAAGTTGTTCCCTGTAGTAGTGATTATGAACTGTCAGTTTGAAATTTTTACCTAGAAAATGTGATATGACAAGAAATAAGGCTCACTAATACTGTTTAAGTAAACAATACTATGATAGCTGCTTAGGCTGTGTTTTTATCCCAGAAGCCTGTAACAAGGAGAAGGCAGCCTGCCATGTTACAAGCTTGCCATGTGCTCTTTAAAAATAGATGTTTCTGTTCTGCCACTTATTGGTGAACATCACTGAATATCTGAGATGATGTTGGTAAGTCAGGAAGTTGATGTTGTTGTTGATGCATCGGAGAGACTCTTTGGGAAAGTAAAGAAAAAATTCAGTGAACAGCAGGGGAGAAATGACAGGGCTGCCTTTTGTTGGAAGATGGGAAGGAAGCGGGGGACATTTTTGCTTGTAAGGAAACCATGCCCAAATTTCACAATATTTTTATTTTGCTGCTAATCTGGTAAAGTTATCTTTTATTGCTTTCAGTTTATAAACTTTATGCACAAAAACTCTAGTCTTTGCTGTAGCCTTTTGAGTTGGTAGGCATCAATTTTCTTTTTAAACCTTTCTTAACTTTCTCCCAAAGACTGTTATTCTTTTTTTATTATTTTTTTTTTTTTTACCTCTGGGGGGAAGGAAGGGGAAGAGGGGATCCTAGGGGAAGGGCAATAAGCTGTGAGAAATGGATTTCCCAGATAAGAATGTGGCCCTGGTACCAAGAAGCAGGGCATCTCCTTTTAGCTCTATTGACCTTGCTAAGGGGGAGGATAGTTGCATGAAGCTTGCTACGTGGCAGTGTTTTCACCCCAGAGTGACTACATCTTGCCAAACTGCATCCTGCCTCTATCTGTAGGCTTGATGAAATCCCATGAAACCTTCACTCCCATTGCTCCAGCTCTCGGTCTAGTGAAGGCAATAGAAATTTTGCTGCTGGAGAAGCCTTGAGCAAAAACCATTTGGTGCAGTGGAGAGATGTGTAGCCTGCCATCTAACTTTCTGCTGCTGTTTGTGCAGTTGCTTTTAACACAATGAAGTAGTTGTAATGCATCAGCATCCTCACTGCTAATGACCTGTGTACATGTAACTAATTTCCTAAAGTACCTCCAGTGATAACCAGGCTCTGTATCCTTATTTGTTGGGAGGTCTCTTTATAAGAAGCTTTCCTATGTCTACTTTTTGTCAAATGGAAAACCTGTCAGAAATTGGGTAAATATTAATTAAAAATGTTGTGGGCTGCAGATGGCTTTTAAAATTAATTTGAAATGGAGAACTCTAAAGTTGTTTTCTTGGAGCCAGACCGTCAAGATCCTAATGAAGCTGAGTGAGTTAAGATTTTCTGATGTATGCGGCAGAATGCCAGTATTTGATTGTTATATGCCATACGTCTTTCATCTACTGTGGCTTTGTATCTGTTTTCAGAAATCATACAACTTTAATTTTTTTTTCTCTTTTTTTATCTTAATATTTACAGAGCAGTGTATGAACTCCAGCTCTGAAGTCAGAGCATGGCAAACTGTGGAAGCAGGGTGATACCCCTATTTTATCTACCGCACGCAGTATTAATTAATTCCAAAGAAAGATGATTTTGTCAGTTGTTATTTTTGATTTGTAAAAAGTAACAGGAAGCTCTGTAGATTTCTTAGCTAAATTTTAGCTGCTATTTTTATTGGCTTCTCATTTTCTACTTGTCAAGCATTTGAATATGTTATCCCAGTAAAAAGATGGAGGTTGTGATACTGGCTTATTAATTGTAGAAAAGTATCTGTCAGTAACACTTTAAAAACTTGTTAGCCAGATACTTGTCTATATATATGTGTTGCTTAGTTTTGTTGGCTTCAGCAGAAATTTACCATTCTCTTTGAAATGTGGAACATCTTAGAGGAAAGAAAGAAAGACTCTTAGCATTTGCAAACCCCATGATACCAGGAGAACTCAGTTTGCAATCATAAAGAGGAGCAGCCATGCCCAAGAGACATCACTACTGGACTAAGGAAAATGTTTGCCAATCAGCAGTATATAATGAATAATGAACAATATTTGCCATCTCCCCAAAAGTGGGACATAGCGATGCAAATGGTACAGCTGTTACTCTTTAATTGCAGCTGGATTAATACAATGTAATTCTTACATCCCATTTGCAATATACCACTGGGGAATACGTTTTATTACCTCTTTGGGTGTCTTTTAGTTAATAAATTTGTGCCTTTTGAGCATAAGTGTTTGGCTTCAAATCCCAGATACAAGTTTATTAAAAAATGTGATAGTTCTTGCAGACTATAAAATGAAATGAAGTGCACAAAATGTGCATTTCCAGTGCTGGAGTCCAAAACCATGTTTTTACTTGACTAATTTCAGTTTCCAACACTAGGAAGTGTTGCATTTAAATAATTATTAAATATTTAACCAGCCAGACATACAACATTATTTTTAAGAGAAGATTTATATTTGTTAGTAATTAAAGGTTCAGAATGGCACTGCGAGGATGTTGTCATAATATCTAATTTTGAAAACTTGCACAGTGTTTATGCAAAGCAGTGGCACTGCAGGGAAGCAGAACTAATATTTGAAGTCAGTAACAAGAGCGAGACAGTGGTTAAATGATCTGATATACAGAATAAGGCTGGCCTGGTCAAAAATAGTTTACAAACCTTTTGATGAGGATAAACCAGGTGTGATTGCTGGTTGAATGGAATATCCCATTCAAATCGAGGCTAAATCAGTTCTTAGCTGTTGGCTCATTTCCCTTTCTGTATCACAGGCAAACTCTCAGAGCAACTTTGAGAGACCCCTGGACAAAAACACTTCCTTACAAACTCTGTCAGACAACCAGGGTAATTTCTCTATTACCTATTCAAAGAAGCACTGCTGAAGAAGGTTCTGTCCACGTTCATATTCTTGCATCTCTGCCATCTGTGTTAAGCAGTTACTCTTATTCAGTTAGTAAGAAACACAGTGCAATCAACTGCTTTCTTATTTTTGGGATGTGACACCTTTGCTTCCACTTCCATCATTTGCAAGTTTTAAGATGGTAGTATCCAGGGGTGAGAAAGGTACCACAATGCAGATGTTGCTCATCGATGCTGTAAAGCAGGTAGCTTTTTTCCCTTGCTCTTTCTGTTGTTCTTTCAGGCAATCCATCTGAGGAGATGTAAATTAAATGTTGATTTTTGGGCTGACGAAAGTTGAAGACATTCTCCGAGAATGGGAAAAAATTTTCTTGACTCCTAATTTGGTTAAATAAGAATGATACCTGATGAATCCAGTCTTGTTCCTTTTACAGCATGGTATTATAACTTGGTTACATTGAGCAAATATTTCTAGAATGAAACAGGAATTCAGTTCTAGCATTTTAAGAGAACTTAAACCATGCTCACTGTCCTTATGTGTTCAAAACCAAAACAAACTAAAAAAAACCCTAAATGTTTTGGCAAATGGGATTCCCAGAACCCTTAATCCTAACCCTGTCAGGGTTAGGGGAAGGCTGAAGCGGAGGAGGCCTAGCAAAGATGTTACTCTGCAGTGTTCGGAGAAACTCTACTTCTCTGTTAGAGTTTTGCCCCAAAATTGATTCTGCTCCTTGTTGGACTGAGTAGTGCTTATGAACACAGGTGAGTTAAGTCTTTGCAGCAACCAGCTTTGAAAGGTGCACTGTGATCTTGCAGCCAGTGTCTAGCACTAGTACATAATTAAAAGCAATTAACTCGACCTTTTAATAAGTGACAATATTTAGCATGGTTATCTTAGTAGTGACATGGAAACAAAATCAGTTCTGCTGTGGTGTTTAGCTATAGGTTTACTGTAGGCACTAGTCATATTTCAGATTGGATGCGTTGCTGTTATTCTTCATCCTTTTAAGATTTTGCTCTGAAAATTGAAATGGGTCTGTGTGAAGGAAATCATCTCCCATCTTTAGTTTATTCCAATCTTACCCAAAATAATGAATCACAGAACAGGGTTAATGCAGCCCTTTTATGGATGAATGTACAATTTAGAACAAGAGGAAGGTGAGGAAAGAGGAACTTGAAGAGCTTGCTCTGAGCAAACACTAGATGTAATGCTTCTTTGTTACCCTCTGATAAATCCTCTTATCTCTGAGCATTGTGTGGAAGGGAGGGATAAAAGATGAACCCAGCCCTCAGTTAAATAGAAATTTGCTTAAAGGTGAGAACAGAGTAAAAGGGACAATGTTAAACTTGAACTGTAATTACTGCATCTCTGTCAGGGTTTGAAGGATCATACACTGCACAAAGCTTCTATAGAAGAGCAGTCTAGCCATAGTCCTGCTCTTTTTTTTTTTTTTTTTCTTATTTTCCTTACTGCATGATGAGTGAACTTGACTGGGTTATTTTAAATGTGGTGATTCGACTTGTGTGAAAAGACAATTTTTATATTAGAGTTTTTCATTTTTAAGACTTTAAGGAATTTGAGCTTGAAAACTCAAAATAGGCAATAGATATGAGCTTGCTATACCTCTTGCCACATAAAAGATTTTCTCTGAATTTAAATTTGAAAGACTCCGAGTGAGGCAGAGAATGATTTAACCATGAGACATTACCACATGTCTTGCAACTGTGAGTAAAACAAGATCTGTCTTGCATGGGCACTTGTTATTGCACCTTGACCATGGGAATCTTGATTGAAACTAGGTTTGCTGTTAGACAGTTTGACGTATGACTTGCAAGATACTCAAAAAAATATCTGTAATGGTTGATTTTTAATCAAATGCAGCAGTACAGACAGATGCACACTGTTTGTATTCAGTAATATGCCAGGGGAAATGTTGCTGAAGGATCTCCCGTGAATTAATTTTTCCTGGCAATTAAGTATCTGAAAACTTGAGTGGGTGAGTTAGGAGAAATTCTTCAGGAGTATTGCATCACCTGGAGGAGAAGGTTAAAATGAAGAAAGTCCATTAAGCTGAGAACTCGTGTTTGTGCCTTCCAAAAATTTTCCCTTCTGTGGTCTCTTTATTTTCACAGACATATTAAGAGTGGGGGTACTGATTTAAACCACAGTAGTGTTTTGGGTTTGCTTGTGGTCTTAGCAGTCAGATTTTTATTTATTTATTACTTGGAGGCACTAAGGAAACTGGCTGTGAGCATTTATCTTAAGTCTTGTTCTGTCTCCACGTTTTTCAGTGTGTTCACTGCTATGGTATTATAGACCTTTTGTAAATACAAAGATGCTTACGAAACGTTGAGGCTGACTCTATTTTAAATTGCATGTCAAGAAGGACTCCCTACCATAGTGTTCAGGCGAGCCATGCTGAATAACCCTCACTTTTGACCACTGGCATAAAGTGCTTTTTTTGTGTGTGTGATGTGAGTGTTCCTGTGGATTCAAAACCTTTTTTGGGATTTTTTTTTTAAATGCAAAAACAACGGGGATTTCAGCTGCTCAGAACTGGCAGAGCAGTTTTGCTTTGCAGCTGTTTGGGGCTGCTGAAGTGGTACGTGAAAATCTTGGTTATGTGATGCAGTTTGTGTGTGTTTGTCTGTGTGTGTGTTTTTATTTATATAGATACATATGCACAAAATAAGTGCATATGTTTATTACAAAAGCATGTGCTGGATCAGTTGTTGAACTTTCTTACTAATTCTTTTTCATCACTATGTTGGACTACATATGAACGAGTTTTCCATAATATCCTTTTAATATTAATAGTGTTTTGTCTTAGTAAAACCAGCAGGAAGATAAAATTCAGGAAACAATTTGGCCGCAGTTAAATAGAAGGCAAAAGTACAGTTCTGACAGTTACACTGGATTCTTGTTTAAAACACATGCGGGAGAAGGATATGGCAATCTTCAGGAAGCATAAAGCACAGTTAACCAGCACCAGTGTTTAGTCACTTGCTAATGCTGTGTGTGATTTCTAATTACTTCTGTAGTTTGTCATTGTTTAACACAATCAAATCTAATTGGCCAGAAAATTTTTCTTGGATCGTCATAGTCTATGACTGTGTTTTTACTGTTATTGTTCCAGCTTCTTTTTCATCACCCCAACCTTTACCGCTTCATTAAGCCTTAAATTAGACTTTGATAATCGGCCTATTTTATTAGAATTATCAAAAGAAAGGAATATACACGGCAAAGTCGAAGGGGAGGCTCCAGCATAATACTTTCTTTCATGCTTAGCAGTTCCTTGAGAGTTATCAAAGGCAGGGATCCTTTATTTGTAATTAAATACTCCTCACTTGAAAATCATGACTAATAAATGTCAAGTGCAAGAAGAGGCACTATTATTCAGTGAAAGTTCTTGGATATGTTTTAGGGTGAAAACGTGTAGGCACGAAGGTTGTTAGTTTTTGAAATGTTATAGGGCTGCTTTCATTACTAAATTCTAAAGTTAACCACTTCAGATAAAGCTTAAAAACCATTGAAATATTTGGGGAGCTCTTCTTACCCTACAGGAAGCTCTTGACATTTATGGTAATTAAAAGTGGAGGTATCTATTAAATACTTAAGTTGTTGAAATAAACACCAAACCGGTGTGCAACTCGAAGTGTTGTAGATTCCTTAAGTAGAACTGGTCAAAACCGTTCAGTGAAACTGTTTTCTGGGTTTGGTGGTGGTTGGGCTTTTATCTGTTAATGAGACCCAAAGCCCTTGAGGAAGCATCGACATAAATGCCACGGGAGTGACCTGGGATGATGGTTACTCTTCAAAAATATTGTGATTGGCAGTTCCCCCTCAGTTCTTGTAAAGCAAGGATTTGCAGTCCCTTCTCCCTCTGTTGCTCTTGTGTGTGTGTCTTACAGTCTGTTTGGGGGTAGGTGCTCTAGGCTTGCTGGGGGTTTTTTGTTTTGAATGAAGAATAGAAGAGAGCTCTCATTTTCATTCACTCTTCAAAATCCTATGTTTCTGTGGAGTAGGGCCTCATTTCTCCAGTGGATCCTGGCCCCAGTGTCTCAGCTGCTTGTCCTGATCCTGACTTAGCAGCGATAACTCAAGTATTAGAACTTCTCTGAAATGCCTATACACTAATGCATGCAGTTTGGGGAACAAACAGGATGAACTAGAGCTCTGTGCGCTGTCTCAGGACCACGACCACATTGCAATTACTGAGACTCACTGTGGTCAGTGGAGCAAAGTCTAGTTGGAGGCTGTGGGCAGTGGTGTTCCCCAGGGGTCAGTCCTGGTTCCGGTGCTGTTCAATATATTCATCAGCGACCTGGACAAAGGGACAGTGTACTCTCAGCAAGTTTACTGATGATGCAAAACTGGGAGGAGTGGCTGACACTCCAGAATGCTGTGCTGCCATCCAGCATGACCTGGGCAGGGAGAAATCTAATGAAGTTCAATAAGGGCAAGTGTAAATTGCTGCATCTGGGGGAAAACAACCCCACGTATCAGTACAGGCTGGGGGCTGATCTGTTGAAAAGCCGCTCTGGGGAAAAAGACCTAGGGGTCCTGGTGGACAAGAGGATGACCGTGAGCCAACAATGTGCCCTCGCAGCCAAAAAGGCCAACGGCATCCTGGGGTGCATTAAGAAGAGTGTGGTCAGCAGGTCAAGGGATGTTCTCCTCCCCCTCTACTCTGCGCTGCTGAGGCCCCACCTGGAGTACTGTGTCCAGTTCTGGGCACCCCAGTTCAAGAAAGACATGGAGCTACTGGAGAACCACTAGGATGATTAAGAGCATCTCCCTTATGAGGAGCGGCTGAGAGAGCTGGGTCTTTATAGCCTGGAGAAAAGGAGACTGAGGGGTGACCTTATAAATGTCTATAAATATGTAAAGGGCAAGTGTTGGGAGGGTGGAGCCAGGCTCTTCTCAGTGACATCCAGTGTTAGGACAAGGGGTAATGAGTACAAGCTGGAGCGTAGGAGGTACCAGGTAAACACAAGGAAAAACTTTTTCACAGTGAGGGTGACAGAGAAGTGGAACAGGCTGCCCAGGGAAGTTGTGGAGTCTTCTCTGGAGACATTCAAAACCCACCTGGATGCATTCCTGTGTGACCTGCTCTAGGTGATCCTGCTCTGGCAGGGG